>MU916613.1:8108-21747 GCA_036418165.1 Cooperia oncophora | reverse complement strand
AGGCCAATTTCTTTCAGTTTTGACCAGCTGGACGTCGAAATGGCTTTGCAGAAGTCCAATAACGACTTGACTAAAGCTTACAATCTTTTATCGGATAATAAAGAACCTGTTCATGATGTTTTTGCTTCAGGTAATGTTTTGTTGCTGTGAGGTTACACATAATACACGATTTGACAAGTTTTTATTGTTTGTTGTTCAGCGGCTACCGAATGGAGTACAGAAGACCATGAAGCTGGCCCTTCAAGCGATATTTTCCCAACATCATCATTTAGAAATATGCGACGGGCTGTGAAAAGTGATGATTGTAGTATATTTGCTAATGAGATTTCAATTGTGCGCTGCATCGAGGTTTCGTTTTTTTTTCATTTTGTCAAAGTGTGTTCATACTTCGTTTTGGCCGTTTGGAGCAACTAGGAAAGTGTAGGTATCGATCCAGCGGATTGAGCGTTTAGAAGCGTTTTGAGCGTCAGCGTTTGGAACGTGCACTAGCGTCTTCAGTCATAATTGATACCCATACTTTCATAGACGCATAGAACGTTGGCGGACGCTACAGATCGACGCCTATACTGCTAGTCGCTCAAAGCGCTGCCGCCAAATATTAACACACTTTTAGTGCTCTCATCTCGGAGGGTTTTGTAAATAATTGAAGGATTTCAGGCATCAAAGGGTTTGCTCATCAATAATGTATTTGATCCTGTATGTAGTGAATTTGTGGACGTTTATCTCCCAAAGTGCATCTCAATGCATGTCAATCCGCCTGAGGTAATGCATAATCTAGCTGAATCAGAAAACTTGCCACGAAGATGCTAGGATTAATTTTACTAGCGATCTTCGAGACTTGAAAGCTCGTTCTGTTTGTTGTGAAGCGTTGAAACACTTGCCTCTGATTCTTCTTACACGGTCCATGGCGCTGTTCGGCTTGGGAGGGGCGTTTTGCAGCTTTCCTAGTTCCCTTTGCTAGCTTCTATAAATATGTACGTTACTCAAGGTACCGGTAGATTCTTGCCATGTATAAACGATGCACCTGCAACTTTACTAGAATTGACAGGTCTCCCAAGGAAGACCTGGAATTTCTTGAAAAATGACGCCTCCCAACTCGAACTGGGCGCTGTTATCATAATTGGGGGTGTAAATCCTTTAATTTATTCTGTTTCTTCAGCATCTGTTCCTCAACGATGACATCCTCGGTCAAAGTGTCCATTTTTCTAAGGAAGTTGCTCAATTAATACCTATCAGGTAAAGTTTTTATGGAGAATTCTTTATTCAGCTAGAATATCGATTTTTTTTATTCAAAGTCTTATCAAACGGTGGTTGCCAATTTTTAACTAATGTATAGAACACCTTTTTCTCTACTCCCGGATATAATCCCTTGCTGCCGTTGTAGTTTTGCGAGGAAGTCGAAGGCAAAAGGGTTGACTTTAAGGCAGTTCGCGCACGCAAGCGACTCTTAGGCGTCCTTCCAGTAGTCTGGTCCTCAATCTCCGAAATTGTCCCACTTTCGCGGTTCAACAGTAAGTTGCGAAGGCGCTGCGGACCTCTTAAGTGGCTTTTGTTACGATTCATGTCCCCGCCCACCAAAAACGTGGAGAAACTGTAAGTTAGCCACAGGTGGCAGGATATTCCTTCGCTGGCATAAAGTGAACGGATCCGAACAACTCGTCCGTAGAGACTGTCACGAGGTCCCTACTTAGAGTGTTCTTCATGACTCTTTTTTGCTTTTACTTCCTTGGGGAGTCATTTAGCGACTATACTTGTATTATAATTGAACGCCAATATCCACAATGTGCGATTTGTTTCCAAGAGATACGTTTGTAGGCGACTAATTTTGTTGTTCTGTGTTGCAGGTTATCGAAACTGCCTGTATCAAGCTCGTTGTGCCATGCAATGACTGATCTGTTCAACCCTCGTAATAAGATGTTTTGTGCATACCGTCGTCTTTCACCTTCGGAAGTGCAGTAAGTATCCTATTGACCGAAGGATTTTAGCACGAGCTCCAGTGGAAGAAAGTGCATGTTGTGGAGAGGGGGTGGAGTAAGGCGACCACTCGTCAGTGCCTCCATATCACTCCCCCTAATCATAGCCGAAGCTCAGAATGCGGACCACGAGAGGCACATTTAATGCGACAGAGAAGAGATATCTCCATTAAGCTCAAATCCTTAGCGATAGAAAGGGATGTGGAGGCTTTGGCGAGTGGTCCTCCCCTCAACTATGTTAGCCTCGAGAAGGGCTCGCAGCGAACGGAATAAGCGGTGTTGTCAAAACAGCTCCTTTGTTAGCATAAGTGCATACCTAAAAAGAGGCGCTTCGCAATGTCTGTTGTTTAGGAACCGTTCTTTCGATATCCAGGTATCTTATTGTGATATTAGAAAAACGATGAATGGCAAAGAGCACACACATAGGTTGCTACAAGTGGGTTAAATTGAAACCTTCAAAAGAGGTTTTTCTCCTTTTACCCATCATATCAACATAGTACAGGAATTGATTGATCTCTTCGTATCGTCGTCAGGATTTTCAAATGTAAACGAACTTTTGCGAAATCATCGTGATATTTTGACACCAAAGGTAGGTTTCGTTAGTGGGAAGGGGGGAGGGGGGTATGGCAATTCAGTTGTCCCTAGACTTTTTTATTTTCAGGACGTTTTTGTCCTGCTCTCAGCGTTAGATTGCATGCGGAATTTTCTTGATGGAGCTAAAATGCGTCACATATTGCTTTCTCTTGTGGAAGGATCGCTTGATATTATCAATGAAGTGCCTGAAAAGTCAATCCGTGACTCGGTAAGCAGCGCTATGTTGTAATCACTTTATGAACTTTATTTTATATTTATTAGTTAGCTATGGCGATTGTTACAATTTGTTTTGACATGATGTTTGGGCTTCTTCGTACTCTCCGCACTTGGAGCTTCTCTGCTAATCTTTTTCGTCCCAGGGTCGGTGAGCTTGATCTCCAAGCATTCGATCCTCATGGCTGATCAAGATTATTATTCCTTAGCGTGACTACTTCCCCCTTCCCCCCCCCCCCGGGTAGTGTTGATATAGGCCACATCGCACTTAATAGGTCACTATGAATCTAAATGGAAGTAGATTGTTATCACAAGAATGCTGAGTTGTGGGCAAAAGTCGTGCCCCAGGCGGGAGTCGGACCCGCAACCATCGCGCTTTCCGGCGAGAAGTACCGAGAACAGTTTTCGGAACGGTGGATTTTTGCGAGTATGGAGAACTGGGATCATAAGAATTCGGCGATTGGGAGAATGCGCGACCCACAAGTGAGGCAGAAGTAAGTCGGCCCCACAGCCTCAGCTTGTGTGTCGTCGATTCTGTTGAGTTTGAGCGGTCGCGCGAATCGTAGATTTCGTTGGTACGCTTTTGGCCATGCTGTACCTTGTTGGCCAGTTCACCTGACAATCCGGATGGACTTCGAAGCTTGAAAAGGCATCAGAGCTGCCAATCCATTTATGGGAAATACAATGTTTGAAGTGTAGCTTGCAAATGTTTGAAGCGGTCTGGAAAAAAAACTGTGAAAATCTCATCTCTGTTCCATTTAAGCTATGTCGTACTCACATAATGGATGATCGATGAGTGGGATTCGACAAGATGGAATTGGAGTTTCTGGAACGCAAGCACTTTTTCATGTAATCATGGTTTACTGAAATTCTTCTTACGCTGTATTACATGTAATCAACTTGATGCAAAAGTCTTCGCATTTCATGAGGTAATTCGTACATGGATATTTCCATTATTTGATGACCATATTCTGATTACTCTTTTTTGGGCTGGTTCAGCGTAGGGAAGTTGGCTGTAAAAACTCGGTCATGTCCAAGTGTTCTTTGATATCAATTTGTTCAACTCATGGCTCAAAGAGAATAATATTCTCAAGCATGGTAAGCTACCTTGTCTTGTCTGGCAACGTACCATTTTGTGCACGGGACGGGGTGATAGTTTGTGAAAAGCTTTATTCATACCTTGTGGAGAGAGAATAAAGCATCGGCGGACTCGGCGTATTGTAAATCCGCGCTGATGCGGAAAGCTGGCTGTAGTTTATCATGGTTCGGTGGCTGGAAGGGTTTAGGGAGAATAATGAATGAGGAGTAAGTGTCGATTTGGCGGTTGGAAAGAAGTACGTATCGTTTTCAGATCATTCGAAGGTGCCTTTCTCCTATCTTCTATTCTCCCATGTGCTAGATTGATAACCACACTACCCATTGACGAGCATCATCCTGAAAAGTCGAGGCGCCTATTCTCCCATTCTCCTGCCACAAAGTATCAGCGCGGCCTAAAGAATGGTTCCTTATTCGAAACGAAAGGGCTGTGTAGTTGAAAGGGTGAGGGCATGTTGCGAGAAAAGCTCTGTCGCTAACGCACTTGGTGCACTCACTAGGCTACCTAACCGCCAAAGGTACGAAAAAGAAGAGATTGGTGTGCCCTTCATTCTTGTCTCTCAGTGGATGATAAGGGCGTCTTTCTCCATTGGCGCTCCTTCTGGCGCTAATTTTTTCATTCGCAGTTGAGTTTCGTTCCCGACGAGCTGCGCAGTTTTTTTTAGCTCTCCAAGGAAATATGGATCAGCTGACCTACCTGGAGAAGATCAGACCGATATTATCGTACATGACGTCGGAAATGTCAGCTAGTGATTTATGTAAGTGAGCGCTTTCGTGATTTTTCTTTCGCTTTCACTGTTATTTTTCTCATCCATTTTCAACGTCAAATTTTTCTTTTAAGCGGGTGTTTGGTCACTGCGGAAGGGTAGAATGGGAGTGTCAGCTGATAACTTCTCCACGATTCTTGTTCAAATTGGGAAAGGTCTCAATTGCGAGCAGATTGGCTGGCTGGAACAGTTGTTTATTAAGGTAAATATGTTCATTTCTGACGTACAGTCGTTGTCCGTGAAGTCAGTGGGGAAGTGTCAGCGCTCCATGGGTTTTAGCGCGGTACTCCCCAGCTCATTTTCCATCGTCGTTTGCGGGCTTCGGCCATTCATGAAGGTGGGAAAGGGCTGGTAGCGCGCTAAAACTCACGCAACGCTGACACGCCCCGAACAACTTCGACAATGACCGCTGTATAACATAACTCCCAATGGTCACACGATTTTCAGTGCTTTCACGCTAACGAAACAAGGATGTATGATCGTATTTTTCTCTGCTGTAGGGATATTGGTATATATTCGGAATATCCTCAAATTGCTGAAAAGGTAGAAGCGCTTGATTGTCTACTAAATAGGTGCTCAGTGATGAAATGTTTGTGGAGAATTTTAAAAGAGAACTCTTGTGTTTTTTAGATGCTCTCAATTATGTGGAACCTCATTGGACTCGCTCGAAAAAAGAATTTCTTGACAACGAATGCTGTCAAATGGTTCATTGAGCTAGTTTCTAATAAGAAGGACTGCTTATCAAGATGCTTATATCAGAAAATGTCTCGACACGCTAACTGTTCAAACGGTATGAGTCAAGAAATTATTTTGGCAAGTTTCATAGTGAGGGTGGTTGGGTTTTAACTCAGAATTTTTAGCACTTTGGATACATTATTTCCCTATTTGGACAAATTATTTCCCTTAGATGAGAAATATTTGGTGCCCATCACAGTTCGCCAGGCCTTCGTCGGTGCGAGCCACTGGCATCTGTTCCAGTAGTCCGTGACCTGATCGCTTGCACTCTCTCCCACCCATGAGCTCGGATAAGGAAGGGAAAATAGACATCCTTTCATGTGACCCACGCGAAGCACGCTAGTGCCGCATCCATTTAAATTGAAAGTGAACTGGCGAAGAATTCGCATGAAGCTTTGAATGGTATAACTGGTCCTGCCGCGTTTCGATGTTCCCCGTTCGGCGAACGATGCATCAAATGGGAGAAATCTAGACGAATGGGGCGAATTGAACGCGGGCTACTTCGCTCAAAATGTAATAGTCGGTGAGACATATTTGATTGTTCTCTTGTCTCGAACACCGCTGCTCGCACATTCTTTCCCGTTCCGACGAGTTTTTCAAGGGACCGTATTCTGCAACTCTTTCTCTCGAGAGAATGTTACCCTACATGTTTTTAGAGCACAGTATTTCTCGCCTTGGAGAGGATTAATTTATCAAATTTCCCAGCAATACATGTTTATTTTAGACGATCACTTTCCCACCTCATGCCTTGTTATATTGCGTGAATTGCTAGAAATGTCTTCAAATATAGTTTCTCAGGCGAGAAATTGCAGACCAAGCTCTAGAGGCTTCAGGAGTCGCGATCAGTGGGGCGGTAAGTGCTCTTCTTCATAGGCAATGGGCTCGATTGTCCCTTCCACCAGTGCGTTGGCAACGACCGACTGCCCCAGCAAGTGTCGCAATTGCTTTCTCTTTGTTTTGGGCACTACTAGATTTAACATATTTTAGACGCTGTCTTTCCTCTTTGTTTTGGCACACTACTGATGTACATATCTTTAGATCTTTCTCGTCTGGAATCGAATCTCGAAGAAGTTAAATCACTTCTTCGTGATGTAGACTTTGTAAAGACCCTATATGAGAAATTGGCATCGTGTAAAGAACTAGCTCGAAGTAAGTTTACCTCCTGTTCCTGCAGTTAGCAGTTGAATTCTCATGCTTGTATTGTAGAGTTGGCGAAAGATGAGTCGGAAAACTTTGAACAATTGGCTGCGGTAGTAATATCAGATGGTTGTTCATACTCGTTCGCGGTTAAGAACATACTCGACGTTCTGAAATGGCTCTTTTTAAATCAGGTTTGAACCAGCAGATTTCTTCTAAGAACTTCCTTTCTCCTACTAGTTCTTGGGATTTCTGGTCCGAAATTTGAAAAATGTTAAGGTGGTTGAATTTTCGACTGAAATCTGTAATTATCTTTGGGAGACGTTATCATCAGGTGGCAGTGATCACTCGTCAGAGACTAAAGTAAGCTCTCTTTATTTATTCTTTTGTTGTTTCTTTTGGAATTACCAAACTGCTGGACCATTGATTGATCTGCTAATGAAAAGTTGTAGAAAATTTTGGCTACCATGGTTCCGATTTCTTGATTCCTTATTGGTAGACCCTTGAGGGCAAACTATACATCCATTTCCTAGGACTGTCCTCTACAAATACGGGTAAGTGGATCCGCAGGTACTGAGCGTGCCATTTTCTCCGGACAAAAGTGCATGGGAACGGGGCTGAGTGTAGCAATACTCCACTGGCTTCCCATTTTGCGCCCGCGCTATATTCAGTGTGCAGCGCGTGCGTCGATGCTAGGGTCCTCCAGCGAAACAGGCACTTAGCGGTAGAGAACACCCAGAAGTGAGAGAGCTAGACAAATAGCGTGTTTAACTATGGCTAGATGTGTGACTGGTCTTGTGGCAGCGTGGGCGGAGAATGGAGACGGCACTCCGGTGTTACTGCCTTCCAGTCCCGTTCCTGTAAATTTTGAACGGAGAAAATGGCATGTTGCTGCAGCTTCCACCCTCTTCCCCTCACACATAACAAGGTTCAGGATCCACGGAGGGATAAGCATGTTTTTATGTTTTTGTCTTTTATTGTCCCTAAAAGTTATTGTTCAGTTGCTGTTCGAGTGGTTAACGGAATTATAATGTTTCTTGCATCAAAGCGCCTACCCTGACCACACTACTGCAAAATTTCTGTACAATACCTGCTAATGAACTCACTTTGGATGGTTTGTTAGTTCTATTTTGTAAATGTTCATTGATTCCCAACGTGTTAGTGCAATAATGCTTTTGAAGGCTTGAAGTGTTTGTGCCACCTCATGGATTCCAACGAGGACAGACGGTTTCGTGATAAGGTAGGTAACAAATGTTGATCAAATGTTGACCTTTCCAAGGAACTACGATTGCTAGAGGCGGGCGGTTGTAACCAACGTCATTGGTGGAAGGGTGGAGTGAGGTGTGGTCGAGCGCCTCTTTATGCCTTTCCACTAGTGACACTGGCAACAACTGCCCGCTTCCAGGTTCTCCCGTTGCTCTCCTTGTGAGGGCTGAACGGAGCAGAGCTGCTCCAAATCACCAAGTCTGCCTCAGCAGCCAAGTGTGCTCCGATTCTGCTTTCCTAATTTAGGGAGCGCCCCGGCTCCCCTTCTTCAGTGAAATAGACTTTTCCTAGGCTAGCTTTTTAATAGCTTTCCGGCGGCCTAATTTAAAGGTCATTTCAATAGCTTTTCCAATTCCTTAGCTTATTAATATCAGGCTAGCGCTCGGTGTCTTGAGTACATGTGGGAACTATTGGAAGTAGCGGAAAACAAGGCAATAGTTCGTGAAGTGATGCAAAAACTCATTGAATTTGGTGAGAGTTTACGTTCTATACTACTTTACTTGTAACTACCATGGTGTTTTTCACCCCTTTCATTACAGCCAGCCGCAATAGTGACTGCTCACAGTATCGGTTGTTTCTCACTACATGCTACCACCGACTGGATAATTTACGAACGTCTGTTTTTCATAATTTCTACACTTTTCCTTTCCCTTAATCCGTTTCTCTAGCAATAATGCAGTTAGGACAGCAGTTGTGCATTTCAAGTGAGAATCCGGTCAGACTCAGCGGTGACGCACGTCGACGCGCTACTATTGCAACGGCGCTCTAATCCTATAAACGCAAACACAGCCGCAGACGGGAATCTATCGACGCCTGTCGCTTATGTATTGAGAGAGTATTGGCGAACAGTAAGGTACGCATTATCTTATCATGCCTGCTATCGATCGGCTCTGGCCGCCAGGGCTTCGGAAGAGTTTAGAGCAACGTGAGAGTGCCAGATTGTATGAAGGTGGCTCCCGCCTCCTGTTATCCTATACTCTATCAAAACACAAGCCGCCAAAGCCGATCGATTCCCATCTGCGCCTCCGTTTAAGTCCATAGCACTGGGGTGCCCTTTCTGTGACTGAGCGGAGACGCGCGTTGCAGCGCGTTACAGAGTGTCGACGCGCGTCATCGCGATGTCTGAACGCTGCTCGAGTGTCGAAGGCGCTGGCATCTAAGTTGCAGTCATATACGGTACTTCGTTTAGTATACTGTGGTCAGCTGCTACCTATGATGACCGCAGCTCTCTAGTCGCTCAGAGGCGCTGCCGCCAATGTGGAACAATTTTCGCGATTGCGCACGGGATTACTTGCGCGAGGAAGGAATAAAACAAACTAGTTGGGCCCAGGGTCTGTCTTTACGAATGAAGATGAATTATTGCTAAAATACTTTACTTTTTGAAGCGGCATCAGTAGTGTGCTCTACAACTGTTGCTGTTCAGAGAGTATTTCCGGAGGATTGGTCAGACTGCCTGTCCGAGCCCCAGTATTTCCAAGTCGTCCACAAGGCAAGTAGAATCAGTTCTCTTGATTCAATTTTTTTTCGAGATTTTTTGAAAATTTCAGTTCGGAACCGCGAGAACTTGAAGATCAACGAAACACTTGTCGCCAAGATGAATCGGAATGCAAAGAAGATGCCGCTCAAGCGAAAACTTCTCAAGACACACTCTGCGAGACATTGTTCTCAAATGGTTCCTCATCACCTGTCAATCGTTCGACGGCAGAACTTTCCCCAATTCTGTTACTTCGTGGTATAGATCGCCTTCTGCAGCTTATAGCCATATTTGTAGAGTCTGAGGACAATTTATTCTTTGTGAGTGCTTTTCCATATGTTTTAGTTGACTTTTTTTTCATGGTCATGCTTATTAAACGTGCTTAGATGCCAAGGCATTACCCACCTCATGGCGGACTGGTCCCTGGCCGCCCGCTACGCATTTATTGCCGTATTGAAGATGATCCATCTGACGAAAATTCTCTTATGTTTCGTACCAATTCTCATGAAACCATTGGGCAATTTCGATCTCGTCTCTCCAACAGGTTACACTTTGTGAGTTTGTTACTTCTTTCATAATTTAAGTGAATAGCTTGTCATAATGGTAATCAAGGACAGCGAATTGTAAACTTTGTTAGTAATTTCGGAGTATGGTGCTGTCCCGGAGTCTCATTACTCATCTGAATGTGTATTAACAATGTGAAACTCCAAAAGTTTATTCCAAAAAACTCAAAAGACAGCAAAAGTCTCAAAAGTTTTTTTTAAAATATCTTATCTGGCTATATTTCGGTGCGTAGCACCTTCTTCAGGCCGAGATATTTGTTATTATATTATTTGTTAGTAATTTGTTTGTCTATTTCGATCTGATCGCGGTCTGGGGGTCGAATCCCAGATCGGCTCCCACTCAGGCCAAACAAGCCTTGCACCTCCGTGAACGTTGAATTTTACTCGATTTGTGTGGGAGGATAAGAGCACTGACTTGTACAACGGATGACCCCCGCACTTCATTGTATAGGCCACATCGCATCCAGTAAGGTACTACGATTCTGAATGAAAGCAGAATGTGTGCCTGATCCTAGGAAGGGATTGGGCGACGGCGAAGACTATCACTTTATCCTTATTTCCTGGTCAGTCACAATCTTAGGTATAAATCGAACGAATTCGGGATGATACTAGTGGTTAACACAAGTTTTAATTCATCAGTAACATGGTTGTTCCGCAATTCGAGCGGCGGAGAAGACACTCGTACTGTGTCGTACCGTCGCGAGCAGCATACAGGGTACAGCATCGTTGTGTGAAAAATAGGGAGGTCGTACTTTTTTCGATGGAAAAGTGTGTCGTATTTGGTGGTTGTTGGAGAGGGGGGGGGTCGTATGTGGCTTTGAGACAAAGTTGCCGCGAAAAAAATTTCTTCCCGGTTGTTGATTTGCGCGTGAGTTTTTTCTGTTTCATATGTACTATTCACCCCCACCCTTCGGCAGCAAAATTTTGTTAGGGAAGGGAGGGGATCGTACCGACACCACTATTTCACACATCGCGATGCTGTGCCCTGGCAGCACACCAATACGTGCAAATTCTTGATGTGCATCGAGTTGCCAGCTGTAGCAGTGAATTCAAGCGAAGGCAATACTCCATGCCCGTGATATTGTCTTTTCCCCGTCTCGTAACGTCCAAATTCTGCAAAGACAGGCAGAAGAACTATAGTCTCCCATGTGCGCGACGTCGCTCGAAACGTCCCTCGGCAATCATATACCCGCTGATTTTTTATGAGTGGGTCTGCTCCAGTGTTTCCGGTTGAGAAGATGACAGCCGTTATACTGCGTTGTATCGAAGTAAAGTATCGATCAGATTCAGCAGCTATCAATTCGATTTTTGAAGTTGCGCGATATCCCAGAACGTCGAATCGCCGAATATCCTATTCACCAGTAGTAGAGTATGAACGCAATCCTAGGAAGGATACTGTGGAGAAGGGCTTGTTAAACGGGTCTGAGTTTATTTCCTGCATCCTGCCAACCCTATGCCAATTCTTCCTCTAGAATAATTGGAGTTCGAGGAGTTTGTAGTGATTGGACCTCATTGTATGGATCTGGCCTTTCAATATTTTTCATTACAATTGTCGAAATTTCAGAGATCAATTGGAATATATAGAATTTACGTGCAGAAGGGAGAAAAATCAGTAGAAGTTCCGTGCTCTCATGAATGGAAGACCCTTGAACAGGTATGTTTGACGGAATGTTGGACATTTAGTTTTCGCAATTCGGCAATTTGGGGAAGAGGGGGAGGCATTCTGCACTTTCGCTGCTTCTCTGGTTCCGATTTACATGTCTCACTCTGGTGAAATGTGTGAACTCTTGTGAAGCTGGGGCAGACTCGTCAAGCCTCCCCCCCCCGTCGCCAAACTGCACCCTTTTACTTTTCTTTGTCTCTCCTTTAATCTTTTTCCCTTCACAAGGTAAACGTTTAGGTTGGTCTGGCATCATATCGTGATGGTATTTGCGAGACGGAAGATATCGACATATCCATTCGATGTCCACGTTTGAGGTTGTTCTTCCCTCTCTCCCGTAATTTCTTTTACTGAATACTGAAATTTAGCGTTTCTTCTGTGAAGTGCGATACCGGAAAATTTATCTCCGAAAAGCAGCTGCCTGGCGTCATAGTTCATGAGACTAGCGGCGTAAGTGGCTTCTTTGTGTAGCGTTCGAGACGTCTAGTTTGATTGAGCTCACTACTTATTTATTTAGGTCTTCGAAATGTTGCATGAACTCCAAGGAATCGCAGATTTGGAAATACAAAAGTCTTGCCGTCGGATTCTTTCTCTGATCCCTGTCGACCCTTCGGTACTATCTGCTTTTGCTGTTGAAGTGAGTTTTCATCGTTCATACTTTGGACGCGGGGAAATGGAGAATAGGGGAATTGGAGATTAGGAAAATCTTCCGCGAAAGAAAGTATCACCATTGATCGCACTTTCAGAGACTAAGATACTGTGGAAACGAAGCGGAGAAAATAGGTACCACTTGGTCGGCTCCGATTCTCCTGCTCACCTAACAATTCGCCCGTGTCGCGCCATACGACCGGGGCCTAACCCCTGAATTTGCGACCATTGCATTGAGGCACACAGTCCTTTCTTCTTTGTGTCCTCTCCTGGAGTGGTGCACTCACGTTTTAACTACACCGTAGGTCCAATAAACTTAGGAGGTTGCCATGGTATTAGTCACTTCCCCCTACAGAAGGCATATCGGAATATTATCCCTCGCGCACAGTATGGTTCACTGCGGATGCTAGGGCGTGTCAGGAGGCCGGGTTTGGCGCAGAGCCGCCCCTCTACCAATTTTTGCTGTTTGCATGGCTCATAGTTGGTGGAGAACACTGGCGCCCCACACAACGCAACCACTTGGTGCGCACAAGCATTGACAGAGAATCAGACTGGAACTGCTACTGTACTCATTCTGCGTTTCATGAATTTTCACGCGCTCACTGCTTAAGGCAGTGGGCACGATGGCTGGGGTGGACGGTTACTGACAGCGTCATTGGTGTAAGGGCTGAGTGGGTGTGGCCAAACGCCCTCTCGAAGCTCTTCCACTAATGACGTTTGCAGTAACTGCTCCCCTCCCCCCAGCCATCGTACCGACTGCCTCTAAGGTGATGTTTGACATACAGTTTTGTTTCCTTTATGTGTGAGTCATTCTAGGAGTCGCCGCCAAAAAGTGGGCATGGGGTATTCAACGATTCGGCTATCATCGAGAAACTCCTGAACCCTTCTGATCCATATAGGTTGTTGTACACGTTGGAGGTAAGTCTTCTCTTTCCGGATATCCCATCAGTTACGCTTGACATTGAAACTAGCGTGAACGATCCACATAAGTTCCCCAGCAATATGTTTACTCTCTCAATACAGTAGGCTACATTTTTAATTGATATTACATATTTCAAGGTGCTCTGTGGTCTGCTGGTACCAACATGTGCAAGCAAGATCACAGTAGCTACTTCTAATCGGCTTGCTCGTGCTCTTCTGCAGTCAAACGTGTACAAACACCTATTGAAGCTGCTCGCTCTTCCACATCTGATCGCTCCCATTACACCCTCGGACCGCACTCGGATGTTTGAGCTACTCACGTTAATTTTCTGGTGGGTCTTTTTTTCTGATAACGTGTTCTTTTTCAAAAACTTGCTAGTCCAGCTTGCCGTTTGTGCCCTTATTTTTCCACTGAAGCCGTGTGTTCCTCTCGGCCAGAAGGCATTTTTACATATTGCTTTGGCACAGATGCTTAATATTTGTTACCCACACACACATACGCTTCAGATCTAGGCCCTTTATACGGGCCTCTTTTCCGAAAAGCCAGGGAATTCTCATAGCCTGACCTGATTCAAAGTACTGGGCACTGTGTG
>MU916612.1:0-13640 GCA_036418165.1 Cooperia oncophora | reverse complement strand
AATTTTTGCTCATTGTTCGACATGGTGGGGTGAAAACCTCATCCGAGTTCCACAACCTTCTAGCACCGTTCTTGCGCACTTTCTAGAGAAGAAAGTGGCACGCTTCTGCAACTGCGGACTCATTTACGTCGCACATAGCAAGTCCTCTCTTTCGGTGACTGTGTATTCCGTCGCTTTTTAAGACATACCGTTACAAAACCCTCACCCAGACCAATGCCTCCTGTAAAACTGCCCTGAGCCACAATCTGCTACTGCTCTGTAGGGGTAATCCGTTTGTCTAGCAATAGCGAATCATCGTGCGATGTCTGTCATGCGAACTCCTTCCATTTATGACTTCTAGCGGACAAGTATGTCAATCATGTTCACCTTGTCCTCATGGCAGTTCTGCTCAGTGCTGTGACAGCTATGAAGGGTTTCATGCTGTTAAAAAACCTTCTCAGCATTTTCCATAGCTGGGAGTAGTCACGAAAGTTTACCATTGAGGGTGCTTTCAAGATGAGTCTTCTATTGCTGATGTTCGCTGCTTCTTACCTTCAAAATTTGTGGTTGTGAAGCCGATTAGGTCCTGTTGCGATCATCATCGCCGCCAGCACCTGTGACACGTCCCTTCAACTGCGGGCACAAGACTGTATAGACCCACTACGATATCGAAAGCCATGGGAATGCATGGCGCACTCCAAAAGAATAATCAACGTCGAACCCTATAAGGTTTTTTCGGTGCTTCAATGGAGCAGCTAGGAGCGAATCGTGAGAACTTGGTGAATAAGCTGGTCAAATTTGCCTGTTTATTGGGAAACTTGGGCAAAAATAGCATCGAAAGAGGACAAAGCTCGTTCTACTGCAGTTTCTTATGGAATTCATCAAGTCATTAGTTCCACCACTATCGCGGCTTGAAAGTGAGCAGCTGACAACTGTACCCTTTTAACAAACAATTCGGCAGCGCTGGTTCTCGCCAGATCCCACATGTTCATCCCAGACAGGCTTGACTTCCAAAGATTGATGTTTGGATTGTGTGCATACTATGAACTGAGACGGCTGGCTTGTCTGGCTATGTTTCCTTACGAGACTCTCACAAATAACAAGGGCTATCATTCATTTCTTGGCAGTGTTTGTCAGAAATTGCCACTTTTCGTCTGCTAAAGTGCAGAAAATGTCGTGTAGTGGCTCATTTTCGGCTTTTTACAGAAAATCTGGTTCGCATATATTAGAGGGAATACCCTTAGGCAAGTCGTCTGCAAGTGGAGTGTCCGCTTGCAAACTGAGACATTCCTCTTTCAAATGCGCACTTCATCACTAGAGAGTGAAGAACTGGTAACGAATTTAGGGATAGTCTGGGATAATAAACTCAGCCTAAGTGAATGCAGCAGACGATTCAGAAAAACTATCCACCTTGAACTTCCAGTTACGGCGAAGGAGAGGTTAGAGGGGCCACTTTGCGCTCGATGCGTTCCTAAATCAAGTGCACCCCTGGCAATGCAGGTTTTCCTTCTCTTCGCCGCCGTATATTGACCCCAAACTCACTTGGGAGGATAGAATGTTGCGCAGCGGTTGGTCCCCTCGTTTCGTTGTATGGGCCAGTTCGCATGCAAAATGATACTGAGACTTTGGAAGGATGTGAAATGCATGGCGCATTCCTGGGACAACCTTCTCAGAAGGAGGAAGTTGAGATGTTGGGAGGAGCTGAACAGGAAAACAGGACCTTACTAGCACCCCTTGACGGTTGTCGGACTCAAGGACTAGTTAGCGCTGCAAGACACTGGACAGGCTGAGGATGGGTCGGAATGACCTTGAGACTTCAAAAGGGAGTCAAATGCAGTTCATTCCCATGAGTGTTTCTTGTTTTTCGACATTATTTATTTGTAGAGATACACTACGCCATACGCTACGGGAGGGTAGAATCCTCCCAGGTAATCTCATCGTACCACGTTTGCGACTAGAAAGTATTTAATGAGGATACTAAGATCCTCATGAGCCTTAGACACCACAAATCAGCAGAAAGGCACCCGGCGCAGTTTAGCGATGGGGGGGGGGGGCATTTCGCGTTGCGTTCATATCCGTGGCTGACGGCTTAAGCATCTTTCTGCTCCCTCTCCATCTGTCTCTGGTCTTTTACCCTACAGGTAATGCTTCTTCGATGCTTCTGTAAGCCTCAAACTTGTAGGAGACTGCTGGCAAGTTTGGTTACACTGGTAAAAGTGAACTAGGGAAGTCCCATTTTAGCCTGTTTCCGCCTGTTTTTTCTTCCTTCTTGGGCGTTATCCTTGCAAGCTCATAATGGCACGCGAAAAGTACCGTGGACACAGCTTACATCAAGTTAGTCCCTACGTGCCTCTGGTATCATACTCCAAAACTTCTGGTGGGAGCTCTTTCTCCTTCGGCCGCTTTTTTTCCGTTTTTAGAAACCAATCCGTCATCGTCGGTTTCAAAAGGGCATGTTTTGCATTGCTTTCGCATTTTATCGAAAACTTGTAAGTTATGAGGAGTGCTGTTGATTGTAATCTTTTTCTTTTGGCCCCAGGTAAGGCGATTACACTCCTTGAATGCCATATCTTGAATTTACATAGACGGTATATTCCAAGCCATCGCCTTTCTTTTAACTGAACACCAGCGAGGTTATTGTGCCGGACTCGGCGGACATTCATGCATTCCCATGTGTTCAACCCTGCTGACGTCTTTTAAAAGGATTAAGCAAGAAAAGAGCAAGAAACATCAGAAAAGAGCGATGTGAAAAATGGGGAGCGAGGGTTCTCAAGCTTCATAAGCTCCGTAACATCTGCGATTATAAGTTTGGAACCTGCTGAGTGCGTGGTAAGCGACAACTATTGGCGAGGAAACGGCGCTATATCTCAGCCGCGTGGGCCAGCTCCCAGGAGTTTGTTAGGGCATGTTTCCATCTTAGCACTCTGCTCTCCCACAATCGATGGGCTTCATGGCTCTCTATGGAGGAAAGGGAATGCCGTTTTATTCTGCTTCTGATCGCCCGTCTTCGTTCATCATCCATCTTCAATCTTTTCCTCCTTTCCTCTTACACCCGAGCAGCTTGTAAATTTCTGCAACCAAAGTGGCTCACTCGTATCGTTTTACTGCTTTACAAGGGTTCACAGTTCTCACCAACTTAAGACCCGTTAGTTAACATCTACTATATAATAGCAAAAGGGACGAAAAAAAGGTCCCTGTCAGGCTTTGATCCCCCCCCCCCCTTTGGGCTTTTCGTATTACAATTTTGACCGATTTCGGGATGCATTAGCCCTTGCTATACAATCTGAGACAGTTGCTTATCAGTGACATTTAATTATCAATGACTGACGCTGGTACGCGCTTAACTGCGATCCCATGTTCCTCCTTTTTTGTTAATTCCTACAAGTTTTCTCAGAGATGGGGTAGTTTAATTACGTTTGTTGTCCCGCCATACAAGTGAAACGTCACGAATGTATGTGGTCGCTGAGCTCTTTTTTCTTAATCCTCGAGAGACTTTGCCTGAATGTTACTGAAAGGTCCGAACACATGTGGCCTAATCGTAGTGTAATCAGCTGGTAGTCGGTTACAAATCTTCTAGCTGATCTGTGAAGGAAAATTCTCCGGAATCTACGGACAAACTACTGAAGTTTATATATATAGTATAACAACAGCGGTAACGTCAGACTTTTCGCGATGACGCGCCTGCAATTACAAACAGCGCCTTCGAAGCTTATTAGGCCGATCGGCGATTGATTCCCGCTTATTCGGAACGCACACCGATAAGCCGCTGGCCGCTTTGTAACTTGCGGCGAGAAATAGCTGAGGTCAATAGAATGCGTAGTTGTGTCGCTCACTCAGTTCCGTATCGATTGGCAGTGACCTTCTGGTCCGCGTTCGCTGGGCCTGCGACCGTTTTAGCTTTTAGAGCGCTGGTTACAAAATACGTGTTTACGTCGTCAACGCGCCGTTACAGCGCATTACACCGCGTTGCAGCGCGTCATCGCGAAGTCTGAACGCCGTGTAAAACGTGAAACGTTATACGCATATACGGACTTCCGGCTCGCTCGGGTTACAGTTAAAGGTTGCAAATTGACAGGGATGGCAATATATTCATTACATGTAACATCAGTGCCCATTGCTGTCCCTCTGTCATCGTTACTCCTCGAGCGGAGTCGTCAGTGGTAACCTATACCTTTCTCTTGATTTACTAGGTGGGGCTCCTCCAGCTTCCCATGAACAAGAAGCCCTTCCCACTTTCCTTTTACAGGTGTGGCAATTTAGATACACTTCTCCTTTGAGTGTTTGTTGACGTCCCGTCGGGATCCAATCTGCAAGTTCAGCGTTCCATCACAACATCACATATCTATCTGGTTACACCTGATTTTCAAATACTTGTGCGTGGCTATCCTTCATTCCCCTCAATCGGATTCTTCTCACTCACGTGTGAAAGGGGCTCCAAGCATCGTCCTCTTCTTAGGGCACCGTGAAGCTGGTCGCGAGCAGAGCCCGGGTCGTTCAGGCATCTGCACACTCAAGGATAGTCTTTACCATGTGCAGGAAGAACGGGTTAGCAGCTACAAGTATACTTTCGTCATTCGAAAGCGCGTGAAAACAAGGCTGAAAGGTAGTTATGCCGGGGCGCGCTTTTGGGTTCCACCGCCATCCTCAAGGTGCAGCGCCTGGGTTGATACCAAAATTTTCAGGCGAACACACAGCAAGAGCGAGTACCACAGAAGTGAGAAGGCGGAAATAAGTAGCGCGTTTGGCTTCGGTTATCGTGCGGTGTGCGGAAATGGCGTTCCCTCCAACGTCATTCCCTGTTTTTTTTGAGCAAGGAAAGTGGCACGCTACTAGAGCTGCGGATCTATCACATGGTAATGACGAAGACGAGTATGTAGGTGTGTCTTTAAATAATAAATACGCCCCTCCCCAATTTTTCGTCGTTCTACAACGATAAATGTCGTCCGCTACCATCACCCTCGCGCATGGCAGGGCCGCCGACTGGCAAACGTGTGTGGCAGTCTGGGGAGAGTAACCCAACATTCGAGTCACCGTATCGCCACTTGTCCAAGTAGCCAAATCAGTGATTCTGGTAATCAACAGAGGGAGATGGACGACTGTGAAGTAGCATTTTCACCCATTCCTACGGAATGGCTCTAGTTGTGTAGTCTGAGTACGGTATGTACTTTCGCAACATTCGAGGCTAAGAAACAATGGAACGACGTAGAAGGTAATTATGCGTGGTATCAACATTGCGGACCGGCGCTGCATGTCCATCTCAGCATTATTTCAGTTTACTTACTCACTCATGTAAAGCAGTAATATCCATTAACTTCATCAACTGTGAAACATCTATGTATCGATTCCTGGAGAGTATTTTCTCATTTTCGAATCATAAAGTATTGTCCAAGGAATCAAGCAAAATGGTTGCAGTCTTTCTGCTCGCGGATGCTCGGGGGTGTTTAAGGGGGGGGGGGGGGGGTGGTTCTGGCGCTGCGCCAGCGCATCTTCCATCAGTTCTTGTCGCTTTCCCTTCTTTAACAACTAGAGGAGAAAGAGGTGGAGCCGTACCAGAGCCAGCTCCTGACAGGCCCCAGTATTAGCAGCGAATCAGACTATTCAAGTTCCTGGTGGCCCTGTGGTGCCTCTGCTGCAGCACGCGGTTCGCAAAGGGTCAAAAATTGGTGAAAATTGGCCTGGCTACTGCTTTCCACAAACCTGCTTACTATTACAGAGTTAACTAAAGACGTTACTTTATGGGAGATAGGATTGCCCCATTTCATCATTTTTGTGCTCTAGTGTGATTGCAGAATACCTGCACCATATTACCTACACTCAAGTTGTTTTAGTGGCTCATAGGAGGCATTTTAAAGCGTGGTAACAAGAAGTTCGCCAGAAGCGCGCAGATAAACATCATTTGCATTCAACACGGCTTGGGATTAATTCATTGACAGCCGCAGCTTCTTTCTAGCCAGCGTTCTTAGCATGCCATCTCGTCAACGTTTTTGCATTCATGCTTGTTCCATGCCTCTACAAAGTTTCGGACTTTTTTGAGCCCACTGAAAAAAAATTCGAGCGCCTCGGTACGTAACCGGCCATCGTGGGTAGCTTACAACATCATTGTAATTCATACAGGATCTCGTGTTTGCTGGTCCGGAACCCTTTAGGGGCAGTCCTCAAGGGTTATCTTAACACAGGACACTTGACCGAGGCTCTTGGAGAAAACCCTTCATGCTGAAGCGGACGAGGATCCAAAAACATTTTGGGGCGCATTTCGCCTCCGGGGTGGCATTTTGCTTCTTCGCTTCTTCCTATCGTCCTCAATTCAATCAATAATCGATTGTGTCATCAGTGTAGATCTCTGATATCTTTGAAAGCCATGAAGCTTGATACAGTCTAGTTGCGAAGTCCATCTTTTCATATCCGCGTAAAAAAACTTCAGCTCTAATGTACAAAACGGTACATGGAGAGTACCAAAAGTGTCAAATGCCCCCCCCCTTCTCACAGCGCTCATTTGATCAGTTAGGGCCTTCATGTTACAGCAATTACGCAAAAAATTCTATGCTGTATTTGATTGGCTACTGTTCATGTCTTTCTTGATAAGAGCTGAAAAAAAGCAGCGATACACTTCTCCAGTTTCATTTCAAAAAAGTCTCTAGAGGCAGATCCACCAAAAAAAGTTGACCTTTTCCGTCTCCTTTTTTGGAGTCTTCTGAAGGCCATGAAAAAAATATCTTGTCTCCCGATGACGATTCTTTGTCCTATATGTGCTCATGTCTTCGATGTCCTAAGAACATTAGAACACTACTATCTCCTAGCCTAGACCAATGAAGAATTTGAAATAGATTTTCTCGTATCTCTAAAAAAAATTCGTACTCTGCGTTCGAGAACTTTTCCAGAAACTTTTCCGTTTGACTTCGCGTTTCCCCGCCCTCTCCCTCCCTTCCTGAAAATGTTTAGGCGACGATTTTGAAACTCAGTGTTAAAATTACAACAGCCTGCGAAAGAGGTGGAGGCGACCGTTTGCAAGATGCCCTCGGACAGGATACCCGAGCATTATCGAATTTCGCCATCTTTAGACTCTTATACTCAAAAGGTAGGACAACTCGTCCGTTAGGAGCGGCCTCGCTCGCCACACCCACCACTGCGACATATTAGGATAGTCTTGTCACATACCCCCTCTTACCCTCTCGACTTGACGACTTTGCGCTCACCCCCTCTCATTCCACTCCACCCCTCCCTCACAACTTCCTCTGCTTTTGGAACTTGGAATTTGATGGTTATCTACTGCTTCATCTTCTGCTCTGTTAAGCGAGGAATAGGAATTCCTTATTGATTCCCACGTCCTTACGCTCTCGCTAAGATTCCCACACTCCTCACGCTCTTGCTGACTTCTTTGCAGCCTTGTACTGTCTTCGTTTGCTCCCTCTATTACCTGAAATCTGAATTAAAGAGGTGCAGCTGTTCAGAACGTCACTTGTCACTTCTTTGTCTGCTCGAATCAAAACTCCAAGCAGGAGATTAAGTTTAAATCACCTAAAGACGAGTGAGTCCCAGCCTTGCTTACTGTAGAGCAATGGTAAGCTGGTCTAACGGGAAGCAAAAGCATCTCCTTAACCACAAACTGGTCAAATACTTTTGAGCAGGACTCACTGAACTTGCTCTGTTTGTATTAACTCTGCAGACCTTTCGAGAAAGAGGATGCTCCGACAACTTTCTAGAAATTCTGGCCCTACTCCGGCATAGAGGGGGTTTACCGAATGGTGTTCAGCGGACCTCATTGAGGGCATCTCGTGAAGATCTGCCAATTCCTACAGCCATTTGGTCCATTTGTACCATCTCGCAAATTTGCAAGTGTCAGTAAACTGTTAGTTAGCCTGAAATGGCAAAAGGAACTAGCGAAAGGGTAAAATGCCCCCCCCCTCCCCATGCCGAGTAGCGCTTAAAATTTATTCCCCACCAAAGATAGCAGTCATAAAAGTTGTGTACATGAACATGCTATCGAAGCACTTATGGTACTACACCTGTAGTTCCTGGCTAATTCCCGAGTCGAAGAGCTTTTCGCCTCATAATGAATCACCCGCTCTCGCTTGTTTGGAAAATAATCGTTCCCCAGGGGATAGAGCCAATCCTCCCGCAAAACGTTCGACTGAATTTTGCTTCTACGTTATCTTGTCTTTCTGACACGTGTTCAATTTCCATATATTTTTGGTTCACCGAACTGGAGTGGGAACCGAGGGCCAAGGATGATTTCAACGTAATCTTCTTGTGCGCATTATTGAAGTACTCAAAGCGCAGAAACTAAATGGAGAAGGGAATTCCCGAGAATTCTGTGGAGGAGGCATACTGCCTATTCCAAAGATCTCGCTTCCGACCTCGCACGGATGCGTAACACCAGTGACTCCCTTCAGTTCTATATAGAGCGTCTTAATCAGCTATTCCCGAAGATTCGCTCCGAACGAAGACTGAAATAGCACCGATCATTGGGTTTACAGCGCCACTAAACGTCACCTAAGTGGATGGAAAAGGGTTAAGAACTGGGTCCACCTTCTGCCATCGCATGAGTCTATCTTTTGCCCTTCTCACGGGCCGCCTCTACAATGTATAATTTTTGATTTTTAGCAACAACAATAGAAAGTGAACTTACCCAGGATTTTCTCCGAGTTACTCAAGTGACATAGCTTTCTGTGGTTGGCGCTGTTGGCTCTTCTCATCGGGACACTTCCTAAACTTCTGCTACGGCCCTTGTCTGTTTACTGTTTCCTAACAGGCTTATTTTTTAGTAATACTTTCTAAACTCTTTATAAATTTTCAACGATAGTGTAGTTTTTTTCAGCATGAAAACTTCACAAGGTGCGAAGCTGACCTGTTTAACATCTCTGCCACACCATTTTGCCCCTCCCTACATCTAGCAAGCCGGACTGCGCTGAATTTTATTAGATGTCATGAAAATGATGGAAAGGCAGCCTCTTTGCAAGCCATAGTAGGATTACAAACTGCTCTTGGAACGAAAAAACAATCCTTCTTAGCGCTGTGCCGAGCTACTTTTTTACCAGGCTTGAAAAAGAGTCCTCGTCCCACGACATGCTTTGGTTGCTGTTGGAGCTTCTAAGTGCTTCATCCCAACGAAAAATAGAAGAGCCAGAACAGAAGAGTTTCCAAGAAGAGTTTCCTTTGGCCTGTTCACCAGCGCTGACTAAAAAATATCATTGTTTAAGTACAGCCGCGTCTGACCGCAACTTACACCTTACATGACTTTCTAATATATAAAAAATAACTTTAAATAAAAACACCAACAAGATATGTAAGTACATCAATATGATGCCACATAATACAATCAACGGCTGGTGATATATCTACCTTCTTGGCACCGTTCAGAACATTGAGGGGGGGGGCTCTGCCACTTGTTCCTATTCTCATCGTGATTCAACGTTTGACTACAGACCCTAGTTTCGGTACAATCTTGATAAAACTACCCTAGCACCGAAAGACTGATGAAGTAATGAAACCTCGTTGCATTAGGACACAGAAATTATCGCACCATTTGCGCCCCACCGAAGCTGCTCTCAGTTCAGTGAGATCCTATGACTTCGGTCATGAAAAACTATGGAAGTCAGCTGCTTCGCCAACGACGAGAAGGGATTACGACTGCTTTTGCTAACCAAAAACGCTTTTCTTCGCGTTGTCGCAGGTCATTTTTTTGTCAAAAAGGGCTCCTCATCTCTGGAATGCTTCCTCCTGCTGCAGATGTTTAGGGCTTTAAAGGGCGTCATTCCAACGGAAAATAGACGGGCTAGAATGGAAGAGTTTCCGAGAAAGTTTTGGTCTGCGCTGTCTAAGAAATAGCATTGCTCAAAGTACAGTTGCTGACCTGACAGGCACCTCATGACTTCTATCCGCAGTTGTAGCTACATATCGTGTGCACTATACAATCAATGCATACTTTCACCACCCTTTCCACCACTGTTCGGTTTGAAGGGGGCATATAAAACTTCGTTGCGCGTTCGTTGTGTTTGTTCATGTTAACTAGCAGCTTTCAGTTCGGTTTAACCTGTTGGCTCGTTGTCAAGCTGCGAAACAGTGCAAATGGACCGCTTAGGTCACAGGGTACAGGTCTCCCGATGGGACATGGACAGCATGTATCGCTTCAGTCCCCCACCCCCTCCCACCACGCGAACTGCACTGTATTTCGTACGAGGTCATTGAAATGACGGAAATGCAGACTCCCTGCAAGTCAGAGTAGGATTGCAGACTGCTTCAAGGAACACAAAAGCTCATTTTTTGGAGTTGCTCCAATCTATCTTTTTTCGGGCTTAGAAAATGTGTCTCTATTCCAGGGCAAGCTTTCGGTTGCTGCAGATGTCTGGAGCTTCTAAGTGCTTCATTCCAACGAAAAATAGGAGGGCGAGGCTACAATAAGATAATTCCTAAGGAGAGTAGAGGAGTTTCCAAAAAGAGTTTGCTTTGACCTGTTTACCAGCGCTGACTGAGAAATATAATTGTCTTAGTACAGTTGTGTCTGACGGCAGCTGCACCTCATGAGCTCTATCCCAGTTGTAGCTACAAATCATGTGCCCGATACAATAGGATGTTTTTACGTTCTCAGCGCTGTTCGGCTTGGGGGAGGGCATTATTGCACTTCCGATTGTTCCTTTTCATGTTGGTTCACGTTGACTAACAGATCTCAGTTTGGTCAAACCTGTAAACTCTTCAGTATCCGCTTTGATCATAGGATTTTACAGGTCTTAACAGGGCAACCCATATGAATTCGGACTTGTCGTACTTTGGGGATCCTCAGCGAGAGGGTCATACTGGTCGCTGCAAGGAGGGAGGGGCGTATTAGCCTACACACCCCCTTTGCGTGTATACGGTTAAGTCGAATTTCGGCAGGAAAAGAATTGTGAAGATTTTCTCCCGAGTTTGAAGAGGACGTATTTTAAAATGATTTTACCCAAAGGCAGGACGCGGCGTGATGCAAATTTGCCTGAGTACCCCTTGATGCCTCCGCCAAGGCAATTACGCCACCTTTTCTGACAAGTCTATTTGATGATTTAGCGCCAGTTGGAAAGAATTTATGGGAGGGGGGGGGACGATTTGTCACCTCCTTTGAAATCGCCATTCCATGAAAATCTGTGATTTTTCTTGAACTGCGAAAGGGTGCGAACCGCGTTTCCTCCTACATACTTTGTATAGGCAGCTAGGTAGACACAACAACACTGGGACGTTAGTTCCGACGAGTGACGGTGGGCGATAGGAAGTGATAACAGCAGATAATAAGGCTAGCAAGAAGGGTATTATATATATTCCAACACATATGGCCAAGATATTATGCATGACCGGGAAGAATAAACCCTGGCCAGTTCTGAATGGGGCATCCCTACGGGAAGGTGTTGATTGACCCACCCAAGGGTCACTTTACCCCTATATTCGTTCGAGAACCCTCGTCAGACACAACTGTACTCATCCTGTAGCTCACAGGTTTTTCCTTCGCACCCTTCTGCGCTGAATGCTGTGCAACAAAAGGGGAAGAAACGACGTCTGAACGAAGCTCGTGCCATCTTGTACCACCTACAGGATCTTTACAGAACTGACACACTGACGGAAATGCCCCTCTCCCTAAGCCATCTTGAACAGAATTCTTTGGAGGTATGTCCCTCAGAGACTAGACCTTTTACTCACCTCTAAGCTACGACTGTTGCATCGGCTCGTGAGCAGCACGATCACGCATTGTCGCAGTTGCAGTGACCAGGGGCATCATCATTGGGGATCCCTTCCAAGTAGGATGGGTTGTATTTCAGTCATTTTGGGAGGATATGGTCATGTATTTTTCCTTCTTGATTCATGGGCGTGTCAGGGATGCCGTCTCCATTCAATGTTGAAAGCGGGCAAACTGAAAGCGATTGCTTGATAATCAGCACAGCAGGCCTATCCAGTCTTCTTACCCTTTCTAGCGTACTGCAGCAAACAGGGCATAAACTTCGTGTAAGAAGATTAAAACATAAAAGCGGAGGCCGTTCATTGTAATTGTGGGTTATCACTCGGTGCCTAAGCGAGTAGCCTAAGGAATGAAGAAAAAAAAAAAGCGTATTATGACTGCAGCAAGCGCTTTGTATCAAGTGGCATTGAAATGTTTTAACTTTCAAGAACATCATCTAGAGGCACCAGAGCCTGAAAGGAAAATAGTGTGCAAATTAGCGTCGGGACGGAAATGGTGGGTCTCCATCCCGTAACAGGCGACAGTGCAGGGCTATTATAAAGAGTTTGGTTCACCAAACGTAGGGGTGGAGACGAGAAAGCGTGGCAGAGCTCTGGCGCACCTGTCGGGCAGTTTCGGGCCAAGACAATGGGATTTCCTTTGGTGTGACGGGATCTTGCACAGTTGGAGGCAAGAATTAGGATAATTACGGACTACGCACCTCCCAGAATTTCCTCTCTAGTAAGACCCCGCTTCTCCCTGCTATCCAAATACTAATCACTTGTTGGAATCCTCAGTGAGGGAGTGCCTTTTGCAACAAGGGTTTTTACTCTGGTGACATTCTTCGAGGAACCATTAAGGTGGTGGTAACGTACCAAAAATGAGTGAATTTTTGAGAGAGAGTTGCGTTTCTTATTTGTTTTTATTCTTTTCTCTGACAGTTTTTTCTATCAGGTTATGACGCCTTTGACGTAAAAAATAGCAGTTTTCCGCCAAATGTTGTAGTTTTTATTTGTCTGGTTGTGACGCTGGATTTCTTATTTGCGTTCCACTTTGCTCGGTGGACGAGCCGCTTTTCCTGGTGAATGGGATAGATCTCTTTGGAACTCACGCATATTTGGATTGTTTTTGTGAAGTTCTGGAATTATCCCTCACAACAGCACTACTTTTCAGCATTTTATCAGCTCATTTCTCAGTAAATTCATCGCTTCGTATAGCCTACGAAACGCGGCATTCGCAGGCCCACATGACATTCTGAGTGTACTTGAGCTGATTACGGCTATAATTCTTATTTTATTGTTATTTATGTACTTGAGCTTTATGCTAGAACATTGTCACGCATTTCAGTAATCCATTCTGCCTTGATGTGGCAATTCGTTGAGCCTCCGCAAGTCCTCATCAGCTGCTATCAGTCGACGAAGCTCATCTAGTGAAATTCCCTTTTTTCAGCTGAATGAGCTGTCAAGCTGAATTTAGTGATTTTGGCTGAATTAAACGAGTTGGGTTCTCCCAGGAGAGACCAGAGCAGTGGTTAATGACCGTTTTTGAGGGGCCATTCTGGTAGTTGGCCTCTCGAGTGGAGGACTCCTGCTTCGCATGGCTTCTGGTTCATGGGGAACAATCTTGAAGGAAAAAGGCCCTCACATTGCAGTTTCCGAAAGCCGCTTTAGTAGCTCATTGCTCCATCTAATCGTCGTTGAACAAGTTCAGTACCTCTCAAGTAGCCAATAAAGCTGAGGTGGTTGCTGATAAGTGGCGCGCAGTGTTCGGAACTCAAGTCTTTAGTCTCATCCCGCGGTGGTCAGTTTACGTTCCTGTTCGTTTTGCTTATCGATCACACCAAAAAATCGAACAAATGAGAAATACAGAGAAGGTGGGGGGAGGGGTGTCAAAAGCAGTAGTGCATAGCACAGTTTCCGCTGCCCACATGCCCTTGAGCTTCGTCTTGTGCATCTGGTGACCCATTACTGGTTACGCAAGGTGGACA
>MU916610.1:0-12061 GCA_036418165.1 Cooperia oncophora | reverse complement strand
AATTACCTGTACGATCGCATATCCAGTCGATATACTGACGCACATCCGTGAAAGCAGCGAAACCATGCGTGTCGTCGTCTTCGTCACGAAGCTCCGGGAAGTCTATACATGGGGAAATGCAATCAGTACAGTCTTTTTCAGTCCTGCAGATGACAGTGAATGTTATTGAGACTAAGCTTGGCGTGTCGCTATGCCGTTCTCTACCAGTTGTTGAAGCGTTAAGGATTGGTGGAATACGAATCATATGATGCAGCATTGCCAAAAAGAGACCGCAGGCACACGCCCCATCATTCGCAGCAACGCTGACCACGCCCGCCAGAGCTCATATTGCGATTGACTTGTTGCACACCTCGATTTCTGATTTGATTGTCGTTCGGCAAAGTTATCGTTTGTGTAATCTTTCATTTGTCTTTCGATCACTGAGTATGCTAAACTCTAGTTTTTCTACGTTCTACTGTTGCTGTGACCCGCGCTATGGACTAGGTGAGCTTCCCCTTCTGACGCGCGTCTTTTCCAGGTCGTAATGCGCTGATATATGGTGCTCATCATTGCAGACCGGTGGGGCGGTGCGTGTGACTCGGCTGTGACGCGACTGTCATCGCTGCCGCGTCACAGCCGAGTCACACGCACCGCCCCACCGGTCTGCAATGATGAGGACTGTAATTTTCTTGGGCCACCCATACAATAATGGGCTTCTGTCACCCCTTAATCAGAGAACTTTTCCATCACAGCTATGGGATGGTCCACGACCTATGATTTCCGTGACAGCCGTCACCACCACACACACCACAACAACAACACACACACACACACACACACACACACACACACACACACACACACACACACACACACACACACACACACACACACACACACACACACACACACCAACAACCGCCATACACAAACACACAACACAGCGGATTGACTACTAATATTATTTTTAGGGACTACTACACAGTACCTTTCATCGGTGTTTCTCATATTTATCCCTTGATGACCGCTCACCCTTTTTTGTGGTGCACCCTTTCCAGCCATCTTTCATTTTTCGGTAGTTGTCTGTCAGATTGCTAAATATAGTAATACTAACATCAGCGCGATTACAGCGGCGAGCGAACGCACATCCTCGAGACATCTCATATTCAGGAGGAGAGGGAAGTTGTATACAGGCGAGGAACTACACAACACACTGCGATGGGTGCCCTGCCGACGCTAACCAGCCAACTCAAATCGTGGAATCGCGCGCTATTTTTTTACGACGGCGAGCTATTATGTACTACCACCCTGTTAAATAACTGATGGACTCAAGGATCTATTAAAGGCACTTGAAGTCATGCTTGGCTGAAGCAGCCTTCGGACGCACGCCGGCACCATTGCGAGGGCGTTCCTGTGCTTCAGACAAGAGTGAAGCCGCAGATGGCTAGCGATCGGTGCCGGTCGTCTGCGATCTGAGAGAGAGTATAGGATAAAAAACTAATAGTGAGATAAAAAGAGATAAAACCTGACAACTGAGAAGTGAGATAAAAACTCGTCGGTGGAGCACACCCGGAGCGAATGTCGCTGTGATGGTGCGCCGAAGGACTGGACAATGCGGCGAAGTAGTGGATAAAGACAGGCGCAACCACACTGTGATTTGATAGATTAGTTTGCGTCAACCCACGTTTGCCTTCAGTAGGTACCGGAAGGACAGTGGTTAACCACTGAGAGAATCACATAGGAATGGAATTATATTTTTAAGAAGATGTGCTGTTAAACAATCATTAGTCGATACCTCTCACCTGCCCCTCAGCTCATTGTTGACTGGGAATCAGGCTAGAATGAGCAATGGAAATATTGCGCTTCTTAGTCCTGCCCACTTCCTGGTGCTGCCTAAACAGTCAATTATTTCTTATCTATCTTCATCTTTCCACTGTCGCTACTGTTGTTTTTCCAATCATCGGCACAGAGCCGAAGAGTTTATCTGCGGAAGTGAGCGCTCGTAGTGTAGTACTGGTCTTGTTGCTCCGTTTACCATGTTGTCACCTCGCGTCGGGTAATGCACGCGCAAGTTTTCGGCGGGCCTAGCATAACACGAAGGTTATGCTCCCTTCACAGCAATTCGATCTCTTTTCTTCTACGACTCATCACATAACAGCATTCTCCCACCGGTCACCACTCTATACAGGGGGGCCAAAAAAAAGTCATTCCGGCCGAGTCACATATGAGCGAAGTTTTCGCAGCCCAGACAGAGGAAGTGGATATGAGTACCAGGGCGGAAGATACCCAAGATCTTCCTCTATAAGCAGGAGCCGGCTGCCGCCATTCACCTTCATGTACACCAAAATATGAAGTCATCTCCAGTCGCGGCCTGAGTGGAGAACGCCTTTGGAATTCACGTGGCCTCCAAACAGCTGCGGAACTTCTTGAATGGAATCACCCATGGATAGCTACCTGGAGACCAGTACTCTTGATCTGCAAGACCTCAAACATCGAGCAGCTCCGGCAACGTCGCTACGGTCCAGGACATCATCTTCACCCCATTCACCAAAGGCGCGGTTGATGGTGTGGACCGGCCGTACCTGGAATGGATGAACCGATATTTTCTTCGTGGGCCCCAGACTGAGGGTGTGCGCTGGTGGCTACATCGAGCACTCGAGGAGAATATCCCATCTTCATGTCGTCGCCCGTACCTTGGAAACTTTGTACTGCTACAGGATTGGGTGACAACACATTTAATCGAAGGGCGTTGGAAAAACTTTCGCCTACTTGGAATGGAAGAACGTTGAGTACTGGAAAAGATGGAGTATTTAAGCGGGGGTCCTGAACTAAACCCCCTCAATTACTCGGTTCGGGCGGAGCTCAACAGGGTGGTCTACAGTGGCGGAGAAATCAACGATCTCGCTCAACTAACTTTAGCTGGAATTCTGTCCTATGAACAGACGAAAGTGCTTGAAGTTTTCGTTCGCACACAGTTCCAATTAATGTCGCTATCGTCGCTTGTTTTGTTGACTCACTGCTGGAGAGCTCAGACGCCACGGTAAATTATCAGCTCAGCAGTTACCTTCCACATATCTTAGGAGCAAATTGCAATTGAAAAGGCGAGAAAACAACAAACCGTAAAAATGGGGGGGAGGGGTGGGTGCACTGTCTCTACCAAAACCGTTTATGCTAAGAGCCGCCCGCGCGGCGCGTGTCGCGTGCAGCGCTCTTGGCACTTTGCCAAGTCCTGTAATTGCGCTTTGGAATACAAGTAAAACGCAATTTCCTGATGCGGATAACATTTGAGGTGTTGCATGCAGCAAAGTCCGAATAGAAGGTGATGAAGATGACAAAGGCTAGAAATGAAGAACAACGAATGTAGATGTAAATAAAACAAAAATGAAAAAATTAAGGAAATGCAAATTAGTTAGCAGAAACGGGAATGTGCACCCGCAAGTGGCTTTGGGAAGTTAGCGCGTTTCACGGTCTTGTATCATCCATTCCTGCGCACGTCAGGACGGGGAAACCGCTGCGCTTCGACAGCTGGGGGGGGGCTGATAGTCACGCACACCCAAACTATGTGTGATCGTACCATGTGTCTTTAAATGGAAAGCCGAATTGTCAGCTACTATACCATAAGGTCATTTCGAGAGCTCCACTGCCAGAGTTCTTATTGAATACCCAGTTTTAGTACATCTTTATTCAAAACAAGCACCGTAGCTGATCGATATCATTCGAAGATATTGCAGCTTCCAGTGCTATTTGGTGCAGCAATGAGAAAATTCGGGAGGCTGTCTCTGTCAAGGGCACACTCCTGTATCAAATAGTGAAGTGTTAAATAGTGTTATCGCCAACGCGTGGCACTATATAAATCGTTCGGATTACCTGTACGATCGCATATCCAGTCGATATACTGACGCACATCCGTGAAAGCAGCGAAACCATGCGTGTCGTCGTCTTCGTCACGAAGCTCCGGGAAGTCTATACATGGGGAAATGCAATCAGTACAGTCTTTTTCAGTCCTGCAGATGACAGTGAATGTTATTGAGACTAAGCTTGGCGTGTCGCTATGCCGTTCTCTACCAGTTGTTGAAGCGTTAAGGATTGGTGGAATACGAATCATATGATGCAGCATTGCCAAAAAAGACCGCAGGCACACGCCCCATCATTCGCAGCAACGCTGACCACGCCCGCCAGAGCTCATATTGCGATTGACTTGTTGCACACCTCGATTTCTGATTTGATTGTCGTTCGGCAAAGTTATCGTTTGTGTTGTGGTGTGTGGTTGTGGCCTGTGGTGGTGGTGTGTGTTGTGTGTGTGTGTGTGTGTGGTCGGTTGGCGGCTGTTCTAGTGTGTGTGTGTGTGTGTGCTCATGTGTGTGTGTGTGTGTTGTGTTGTGGTGCTGTGTGCAGTTGTGTGTGTGTGATGTGTCGTGTGATGCTGTGTGTGTGTGTGTGTGAGTGTGTGTGGTGTTGGTGTGTGTGTGTGTGTTGCTCGCTCCTGGTGTGTTGTTGTGCGAGTGTGTGTGTGTGTGTGTGTGTATGTGTTGTTAACACGTGTGTGTGTGTGTGTGTGTGTGTGTGTGTCACGAAATTCATAGCGACCATCCCAGTAGCTGTGGGAAGTTCATTCTGATATAGGGGCGTGACAGAAGCATTATTGATGGGTGGCAAGAAAATACATCAGCTGATACGACAGCGGTTACGACGGGTACATGCGAGCAGTAGCGAACTCTCTCCTGTTTTGACCAGTCCGACCCTGATTAGAGCCGCATCCTTTACTCACATCATAGAACCAAGCTTATTTATTTATTCACTGGTTTGTTTACTTGCATGCACGCATGGATGCGCTACAATATGAGCGAAACTAGATGGGTAGTAAAACGTTCGAGCAATACCAAAGAAAGCAAGAACAACAAACCTGGCGACACAAATACACACAAACCGAAAAACTCTTCAGGCCCTAATCTTTCAAAAATTCTAAATGCCCAACATAGTGAGTATGTCAACTTCATTCAGTGTCCCTCTCGTGAACAAAGGTATTTGTTCCTTTTGCAGGTCTGATGGCAGCGAGTGTAGGCATCTCGCCCCACACAAAATAATGTATCGAAAACCTTGGGTCGATGGGTCCTGCTTCACTTACTTGGGAAGGTCAACAGGTCGCCATGGCCATTCAAGATGAGATGCATATCATCGTGTACGTCTCGGGACGCTGAACTCAAATCTGCTTCCAAAATTTGCCGAACGATTCTCTATGAGGAGTTAGGGGGGGGGGTCGTTCTATTATAGCGCTCGCCGATCCTCCTTTGCGTAGCTCAAGTTGAGTTCAAGTAACAGGTCGATGGTATAGCGGATCGGCGAGTTGCTTCATAGATGGTAGGTCATGGGTTCCGATTCCTTGACAAGTTAGCACTTTTGCATTTTTTCGAATCTTCTGCGAGTTCAGAAAATACTTTTATCCGTTATTTTGTCAAGCTTTCTCTTACTTGCAGCAGAAGAAGGCTTAAGTGCCTGCAATTGTGCTCCACTTTCAAACTTCTGGCAGTGTTTACCCTTTACTGCCCAAATCACCCGAAATCAGGCCAGTTTTTAACCGACTTTTTTCTTCATAAGCAGAATTGGCTGAAAAGTTGCCTACTAGTCTGCTCTTCCGAACATGATTATCACATCCGCTCGGCACAAAAGCTCACCCGTGCCAGCGCAAAAAATTCTTAATTACCAAGCTCGCAAAACCTGTCAACTGGGGTAGTTTGACCTCACACGAACATCACATCTGTGTGGCGCGTTGAGAATGTTCGGGATAGAGAAAAGGGGTAATGTGATTGCGCAACCTGCGTCTGCACCCTCAGATGAGGCCCTTTCTCTGCCAAGGCCCGGCCTAGCAAAGGGAAGGATTTCTATGATAGGCAACCTACTTCGGACAGTTTGCCCAACTGCCCTAGCACAGAGCCTCGCACGAAAGCGACTGGAGTCTGTGCTACACGCGCCGGAGTCGGAAACAAGCATGTGATGGGTCGCTTGTGGCGTATGCGTCAGGCGGTTTCAAGCTGTACGGATGTGATATCCATGCGAACTTGGTGATTTTGGCGCTAACACGGGTGGTAGGAGGTCTTGTGCCAAGCGGATGTGATAATCATGTTCAGAAGGGCAGACCACCCTAGTAGGCAACTTTTCAGCCAATTCTGCTTGAAGAAAAAAGTCGGTCAAAAACTGGCCTGATTTCGGGTGATTTGGGCAGTAAAGGGTAAACACTGCCTAAAAGTCTTGAAAGCGAAGCACAATTGCCGGCACTTAAGTCTTTTCCTGCTGCAAGTAAGAGCAAGCTTGACAAAATAACGGATAAAAGTATTTTCTGAACTCGCAGAAGATGTTCCGAAAAAATGCAAAAGTGCAAGCTTGTCAAGGAATCGAACCCATGACCTCCCATCTATGAAGCAACTTACCTATCCACTACACCATCGACCTGTTGAGACTGTCAGTACTCGAACCCAACTTGAGCTACGCAAAGGAGGATAGGCGAGCGCTATAATAGAACGACCCCCATAGAGAATCGTTCGGCAAATTTTGGAAGCAGATTTGAGTTCAGCATCCCGAGACGTACACGATGATATGCATCTCATCTTGAATGGCCATGGCGACCTGTTGACCTTCCCAAGTAAGTGAAGCAGGACCCATCGACCCAAGGTTTTCGATACATTATTTTGTGTGGGGCGAGATGCCTACACTCGCTGCCATCAGACCTGCAAAAGGAACAAATACCTTTGTTCACGAGAGGGACACTGAATGAAGTTGACATACTCACTATGTTGGGCATTTAGAATTTTTGAAAGATTAGGGCCTGAAGAGTTTTTCGGTTTGTGTGTATTTGTGTCGCCAGGTTTGTTGTTCTTGCTTTCTTTGGTATTGCTCGAACGTTTTACTACCCATCTAGTTTCGCTCATATTGTAGCGCATCCATGCGTGCATGCAAGTAAACAAACCAGTGAATAAATAAATAAGCTTGGTTCTATGATGTGAGTAAAGGATGCGGCTCTAATCAGGGTCGGACTGGTCAAAACAGGAGAGAGTACGCTATTGCTCGCATGTACCCGTCGTAACCGCTGCAAGCGAATGGGCGTGTTAAGAAGCACCGATTGAACCGGAACCAGGGCGGTTTTTTCCACCAATGACGCCATCGTGGGACTGCTGCAACGGCACTATTCACCCTTTACTGCCGCAGTCATCCGAAATCGGGTCACGTTTTAACCGACTTTTTTCCTCGGACAGAATCGACCAAAAACTTGACTCTTGGGGTAGTTTACCCCCTAAATATAAATATCTTTCCCGCTTAGCACGAAACCTGCTGGCGCCCGTGCCACAGGCGCCGGCGCCAGAACCCCAGATCATCTGATTCGCTGAAAATTCGTTTCCAAGAGTAGTACCACCCTCCTGAACCCGAATATCGGATCCGTTCGGCTCAAAAGCTCCTAGGTAGGTCCCGCGCCACAGGCGCCAGTGCCACAATACATTGAATCACCTGCGCCGGTAGCGTGGGCCAGGAGGTATTGTGCGGAGGATGAGATATGCGTGTTCTGTAGGTCAAACTACCCCAGAAAGCAACATTTGAGCCAAGTCTGTCCTCGGAGAAAAATGTCGGTCACAAACTGGCTCAATTCCGGATGATTGGGGCAGTAAAGGGTAAATAGCGCCGCTGCAGCAGTAGATAAGGAAAGCTGTCCTGGTTGCGCTCCGATCCAGGCCCTTTCAGGGGTCTGCTCGTTTTCACATGTGACTGTGAGTAGATGTGACAGACGAAGACGATTCAAATGTAACTTTTCCAGAACTCACTTTTTTTACAAGAGTTTCCAAAAGACATTACTCCTATCACTGTGTTTTGATTCATACTGTTCATTTGGAATAGAGGGCCACCGCTGTCGCCCTGAAGATGAACTTGATCAATTCCTCTACTAGCAACTGGTCTATCACACGTCGCAGCGAGAAGTACTTACTCCGCAAATTCCCTTTCCAGGAACCATTTTCACTTTTATGTAACTGTGTAATACTCGATATCGTCCAGAGAATGTGACCTGCACTACCTGATGGCCTATTGGTTTCAGTTCGAATCCGTCGAGCCTTTGTCTCAGGTCGGGTGGCCCTGGAAGAATTCGACTCGTACCGATGTGGACAGGATTCATTATGCTACACCTTGGGGCAGCCTCAGCGCGAGATAATGACAGAATCCCGTTGGCGCTTGAGACCTGCTTATTACGTTCAAGATGGCGTGTACCCTGTGCTAGCGCACGCGAAAACCCCTCTTTCGACGAATCATGTGCTCTCAGAAGTACACGCGCCTCTTCGCTCGTTTTTTTTTGTGATTTTTCACTTTTTTCGGTAATACTTGGATAGAAAACAGCATAAACATCTTTCAAGGGGCCAGAGATAACAGATACTTCTTCTTCGTCCACTCATGAACTTCCGAGAGTAGACGCTCCTTCATGACGGCCTTCTTGTGACTTTTCTTCTCTTTTGTAGAGTTTATGAGTTTATAAGAAGAACAATACAAGCAATACAACGATGATGCTACAAACGTTTCTGGGTTTCCTTTCTAAAAAGACGTTAACTTTGGTTAGGAAGTTGATTTGGATGACGTAACATCCAAATCAGCTTCCTCATCAGAATCCGCTTCTTCCACGATGGGAAAGGAGAATTCCTTGTAAATTGGCAGAACACGAGAAAGCTAACTGTGTATAATTTCTAGTGAAAAATCATCTCCGTTCCCTGGAAGGCAGACAAACCCTGGAGGCGTTCTGGATTCAGGTCAAAAAATGAACCGCAGGGGAGAATGCGTGTCAATTGCGCGCGAGCACCCCCTATATAAGGTTGACTTTCTTACCGGAGCCTGCAGTCACGGACGACAAACCACCTTATCATCGAACATGGGCTGATCTCGTGATCTCAAAGGTACGGTACTTGGTTTTCCTATGAATTATGTGATGGGTTAGGGGGTCTCGAAGGTCTCGTAGGGTAGTATGACATTTGGTCGTTTAAATCATAAATTGATTTCCACTTCCAGGCTCCGAAGAAGGCAATCGTGCCGAAACGTTAGCCGTTCACTGTGTATACCAACCTCGTGTGAAGCTTGAAAGCAAATAAATATTCATCTCCGTTGAATACCAATAAACCCCAAAAAGAAACGAAAACCCACTTTGTCTACCGAAAGTTGCATGTAATCATGTTCAAAGAGATAATCACAATGGAAATCTAAAAAAAGTCGGGAGATTCTGCCAGAAACGACAAACGGGACGTTTCGGTGTTTGTCGCCCGCTGAGAACACGCTCAACACAAACAATTTTCTGGTGAAATGGCGTCGCCACCGTTTTAAGAAAAGATGATTGGCAAGAAGAGGGACAACGTTCAGTAAGAAACACAGGTCTACAATCGCTGAAAGGTGTACATCAGCTCCGAGAAGAGTCTTCCATGTGCAAGGTGAGTGGGTCCGCGGATGCAGCAGCGAGCCACTTTCCCGCTCAAAAGTGCACGGTAACCGGCTGAAAGGCTTCGATAGCAGGATACTGTCATCATACTCTGCCCGTGCTGCCGGCTAGGCACACAACCAACCGCTTCCAATTACGCTGCTTGTCTGCGCCCTCTCACCTCTGGTTGTTCTCTGCCGTTGAGTGTGTGTGTTTCGCTGCAGGACTTCGGTATTAGAGAAAATGGCATGCTGTTGTAGGTGTGGACCCATTCACCTCAGACATAGCAAGCACCATCTTCGGTTTTCTTCGAATTGCGATACCGTTGCCAACGACAGGGTCAGCTTACGATATCCTCGCTCATAAGAAGTAGAGATGCACGTGAACATACACTAAATATCGTCGCAATCCAATTGGGCAGCGCCAAGAGGCATGGATGAGCTCACTTATACTCCGGTTTCTTCCACTTGGCCGATTGTGATGGAAAACACCCGGCATCAGAAAGCATCGTAGTAGGCCTCACCCTACGCCTCTTACCCGGCGGGATTAGAACAATAACAAGTACATAACAGAAGCGTGGCGTTGCGGTCGATTTTCTCTCGCCCTTGTGCGAGCAGCACTTTTGCCTTTTGCCCAACGTTTATCTGGTCACCCGCTGAGAGACCTGCACCCCAAATCGTAACATGCTGAAAATCCTGAGCAGCTTCATAGAGGATCTCAAGATCGCTACACGTTTCAGTCGGTTCGAGTCTCCCAGTCGTTCAGGCCCTTGGAGCGAGGGAGTCAAAATAACTTTCTCATATATTAATAATATATTAATATGAGAAAGGATATTTTGACTTCCTTTAATATTCCTTACATTCTATAAACCAGTAGTTTTGTGGGTCGGTTTGTGTCTTTGCATGCATGCATGTATGTATGTGCAGGGTACTATCGGGGGGCCAAAAAAAGTCATTCCGGCCGAGTCACATATGAGCGAAGTTTTCGCAGCCCAGACAGAGGAAGTGGATATGAGTACCAGGGCGGAAGATACCCAAGATCTTCCTCTATAAGCAGGAGCCGGCTGCCGCCATTCACCTTCATGTACACCAAAATATGAAGTCTCTCATCGTCGCGGGCTGAGTGGTCCTCCACCTTCCGTGGAACGGTAAAATAATATTTTTGTAAAAAGACGTGAGCATAAAGTCATGCACGCTTTCTACTAGTTATCTGTTGACGCATGTTATCAGTGACACCTCTTCGTGATCAAGGTTCCAGACTACCTCTGGGCCCAGGGGATGTTCTGCCGTACGAAGAAAAAAATGCGACGGCACCCACCCCCCCCCCCCAATATTTTTTTCTAGAGGGACCCGCCCAACCCCATCTCCTCTACTTATCATCTTCCTGAATTTCCCAACTTCCCATCTTTTTTTTTCAGAGTTTCTTCCAGGGCACATAGCTAGAGATTTTGGTCGGGTCCGTGAGGGCCCCCCCCTTTCTTTCAGTGGGTGGTTGGTACGACCCCCCCCCTGCGCTTCCCTCCTCATCGAGGCTGTCGAGCGGGAGGGGAACGGGAGGCAGGAAACCGCCAAGAAAATGCGACCTCCCCTTCCCAACAACGGACAAATACGACCCCCCCCCACACCTTCACTAAGTCGGTCAAATATGAAAAATCGACTACCAAAATAAATTTTTCTCAACCCAAGTACGACCCCCCGCTTTCCCAGCACACAGGTACGACCCCCCCCGCCCCGTTGGAGAATCTTTAACAGCGGCCTGTTCCTGGTTTCTCCCAACAATCCCTAACACCCCCCACCCCCCCAAAAAAAAGACCGCAGAACCGCCGCCGAACGGGAGAGCCAACGCAGCGCACTTGAAGCAGGAATAACTGAGAAAGATGGACAACAGGAAACATTTTTCCAAAGGCAAATATGACACCTTCCCCTCCAGTGATCAAATACCTTCAAATACAAGGGATCACAAGTGCTTCCAAGGCTAAAATGTCAAAGGTTTCGAGGAGCTTACTGTTTAAGAATATGTACTAAACTTTAGTTGCTTTTCCAAAGTTCATGCAAATCACTCCGAATTACCGTACCTCATCACGTCGCCGTTTGTGCACGCAATCGCATCGATCATAGTCGAACATCTGGTCGTGGGGACAGGTCGTCGGCTCACATACGCACCTGCACTTGTCCTCGTTCCATTCTCGATTACCTTGAAATTACAGCCATCATCGTCCGTCTCGAAGTCGTTTAACCAAGGGAACCATAAGTTACAAGAGTTTTCATGGGATAGCAAATGCTAAATAGGACAGTAAGCAGGTGGGAGTTCCGCGATTACAACGTCATGAACACTACTCTGATTATGGCTAAATGTGAAGGTTAAGGAGTTATCTTTCAACCTGGAACACTTATAGTATATCGGGTAGAAAAACGAAATGCAGAGATGCTTCCCGCGATAATCGAATGGGCGGAGGCTCATAGTTGTTATGCTGCCCTGATTGGAGAGGATCGTACCATCATCGGTGATTCAGGGTCTCTCTATAATCCTTTCAACAACTGCGCTACTAAGCATATCCCCCCCCCCAACCCACTCGCGCCCTACCCAAAATTTCGCAAAATTTTGTTATCGATCGAGGGAAGGAGGAAAGTGCTCTTGAAAAATCAACAA
>MU916606.1:3608-14558 GCA_036418165.1 Cooperia oncophora | reverse complement strand
CCCGAACTCCGGCTCAGCCCAATCATGCCTCCTACCGTGAACTGGTACCGGATACACTCGGGAGGAATGAAACAACGACTTGGTTGACAACTCAGTGTATAGGCAATATCGTATTCATTGTGCCGTCACCTAGGCAGAAGTAGTATTGTGGGCTTGATTGATCATGAGGGGAAAAAGGATTGATCAACGACGACGGCTTTAGTCCACCATTATGGTCTGTCAGCAGGAAGCACTTGCTATTTATTCTGCGCTTGCACTTTACAATACCTGAGCTGAAAGTTAAATAGCTTTCCTTATTCAAAAACTTTGGTGGACTCGAGTTAGCTGCCTCTCTGGATTTTATCGAACCAACCTTCATCTCACCACCAGTGATATATACACGAAGGCACGGTCCACATTTATTTAATGTGCAGACACCCTCCTTCGACAAGGGAGTTTTGTCCGTGAGCAGAAAACAGTGTACCACTGTCACGGCTCAAAAACACGTGGTAAGGATGCCATCCAATCGCGACAAAGGCAAGTGCTCCGCCCACTCCCCATGCTTCAGCCAGCGGTCATTACTAATGGCACTCAATGCTGTGGCTGTTCCCACCAACTCTTTCCATTCCGTATGGTGAAATGATTGATAATGGGAAGGAACTGTTGATAGCGTTCGATACTAACAAATGAAAGCTCGCAGAAGTACGCCTTTTCTTCGCTTTTGGTTCGTGCTTTACGCTTGGCTTCTATCCTGAAAGCGTCTCTGTAAGTTTTTTTACTCACGTTTGAGTCTATCACCGCCTTAACAAGTATTCCCGCCCACCCCATTTCTAAGCGCCTAAGTGTCTTGCCTCCAATCGATTTGCTCACCCGACTTTGGTCGACGAAGTAGCACGGTGCCGTCTGAGGAAGGGGTAAAAGGAACCATCTATGTTCTTGAGTGTTACTTCAAAGCATCTGTTTTTCCTGTTTGCTAATTGCCCGGATTGCAAAGATTCGACCGAAGTTAGACTTCCCTCCCCTGCAATATGTTGAACCTCCAAGACTTTTCCGCAGACCGGCTCCACTATTATTTCGCTGAGGTATCCCAGCCCCATGCTCATTTTTACTTTGTTCGTTTATAAGTAACATATTACAGTCACGCAGCCCTTCTCCAAAATCGAAAGCCAGAAGGAGGTCTGAGTCACCAAGGCGAAGCAGAACACGGGTGAGTCATTACTTGGAAGAAAATGCTTCGCCACATCACCATAGTCGAGGGAGAGAGAATGTATGAAACTCATGGGTCTATCGAGCCAACAATGGTGTTTAGCTTGAATGCCAGCTCACCCCCGGCTTGTCTGATCAAGGGAGTGAGCAATTTTTTACGCTCTAGACTTCACCTTCGTTTTTGCGTTATCATCGCCATCGGTTTGTTGTGAGGCATCAAAATATGAGCGTGGTCTGAATGTGTTTGCCATCGCATAAAAGTGGAAGTCGCAATAAAAGGCAGTGCTGATGATTTTTTTCACATCTTTTCTCCCTAATGTGGGACAGAGAGAGTTTTTTTTCTGTTCGGATCGTTTGAGAAGGACGAGATGTCTTCATTGAAAAAGAAAACAGCGGCTACTGTTTGAGCGGATAGCTTTCCATATGTATGAAGAGCAGAGCTAGTTGTAGTACCGCTGTTCTGTTGGACGGGATTTGTGGAAATTGACGGAAACTTGCAATTTCCTGTAGACAGGCTGCATTCGTGATTTTCTGGGCGCTCCGAACGTTTAAGCCGAAAAACATAGTGTAGTTGTCGATCCAGTGTTTTATGCATTCTGAGCGTGTTGAGCGTTTTGTGCGAAAAGGAAAGTATAGGTATCGGTCGGCGCTCACAAAGCTCTACAGTCTTCGTTAGATTTATCGATACTTAAATTATCACTTGTGCATTATTGCTGACTATTGCAATGGCTTCGATTTCAGAACATGGAGTCTTTGTCCTGTTCGATTTGTGGGAAATTTATGTCAGCTTTCGATAATTATGTGAGACACTTGCGTCGTAATCACGGAGATATCGGAGCCCAAACAGCATCGGCCCTAGTGAAAGAGAAAAAGGAAGCAAGAATGGCATTGAAGCAGTACCAGTGCGATTTGTGTAACTTCAGGGGCTCGTCAAAAGATGCCGTGAGAATGCATAAAGCTAGGTCTGTGGCATAACCTTAGAGATAATATACTAACATTGTGAAGCGATGTTTTTAAGGAATCATAGGCAGGCTCTCGCTCCACTTACAAATTTAAACGCAGATGCAACCAGCCAGAAGCAGGGTTTGGCATGCCCCCAATGCCTCGCAAATACTCGCGATACAAGAAGCCTCATCGAACATGCTCGTTTGGAGCATGAGTTTCAAGGCGACATTGTAACCCAAGTGTTCGATAACCATGCAGACTTTAAGGTGAGCATGAAGTAATGAATGTGCGAAAACAATCTGAAAGACGGATTAAAGCTGTTTAGATTTGGAAAGAGATGCACGAGCGCCTCACTGTCACATCATGGTCATGTTACGCTACCTCTGCAAGAAATGGCTATAAGATCAAAGTATTACAAGTGCCACCGGTGAGCCCCAACCTTGACGAACTTACACTAAGTATCGAAATTCTACGCTAATAATATGTTCACGAGCGCTGTTTGTTGACGGGTGGACATTCTGCTTTTCATGGATTTGCCGACCCATCTAAACCGGAATCAGGGAAGCAATCATAATACACGATGCTCCCCCTCCGTCGATAAGCAGCGCCATGGTCACGTGTAGTAGTCATCTATCGTATTGTGCACAACTTCTAGATCACGCAAGAGAAAGGAACGCGAAAGCCACAAAGAGAAGAGGCCACGCCAAAGCAATTCAGACGGCATGCACAGCATTTTTGAAAGTGACTTTTAAGTTGGAAAGTTCAGAACAAGCTGTACATTTAGCATGAAATTCCAAAATAATTTCAGACAGTTGAAAATGAAGCTGTTGGACAATCGAAGTTGAGTATTGTGACAAGCACCTTGGACATACTATTAGTGGTGCTCTACTACCCTTGTCTAATAGCGATCGGAGAGAAATCAGTCAGCTGCTCAAGGAAAAAGTTCTCTGTCCCTAGTGTCACAAGAGCCATTCGTATGGACCACTCCTCACCATCTGAACGCCTATACTGGGTCACATCCACGGACGTTAGAAACGTATTAGCGACTATGGAACTAGAAAGAGGAAAGTTCCATGATAACGATCTTCGCTCAATTGCGATACGTTTCATGAATAATAACCCGGAGGACGGGCTTCGTCTTTTTCAAGAGCCCACAAGTCCAGATGGCTCAGGATTTTGCTTGATCGTCATAACGCCACTGCAGCTGACAATGCTGAAAAAATACGGAACCAGTGGAGTTAGCCTAGATGACACCCACAACCCATGTCGCTATAACCTCAAGTTGTTAACCATGATGATAGTCGATAGCGTGGGCAGAGGAGTACCCGTTGCGTACATGTTAAGCGCAAACATGGATAAAGAAGCAGTCAGCAAGTTCTTCAGCGTTGTTAAAAACCTCTATCCAGACTTTGGTCCGGAATACTTTATGACAGACAACTGTAACACATTCTGGAATGCATTCGTTGAAACATTTCCGGAAGCATCTCGGCGAACAAAGCGCTTGTTGTGCTCATGGCACATACAATGCGCTGTATTTGATAAGTTCGCCTGGTTGTTTCCCCAGAAGAGTCCGAGAAATAAGGAACTACACGCTACTCTGCTTTCTCTTTTTACTGTGTCAAACAAACCCGAGTGGCATCGGTGTCTTTCATATCTATACAAGAGGCTTCGCGAATTGCAGTCGAATGGCGAAGAAAGTGTCAAGGAAGCTGCTGCAACTTTTGAACAATATCTTTCGTCGAACTACATTCCGAAAAAAGAAGCATGGGCCCCGTATGCAAGATGTTCGAGTATTATGAACACAAATATGTTCAACGAGCGTTTCCATCGGTCACTCAAATACACGTACTTGAACAAAACTTCAAATTCACGCCTAGACGCTCTCTTACAAGCAATGCTGGACATTGTGTCGGACACAGTCAGAAGCCATGAAATAATGGTATGTTCGGCATGTTTGAAAGAGAATACATAATCTTCATTTTATCTATTCATATTCTTTAGGATACCAGAGATCTTATGGAAGGCAAATTCCGCCAGAAAGAGAACTTGAAAAGACATAGATTGGCAGTTGAAAACGGAATGTATTACGCTATTGTTCGAACAGGAAAATCATCTTGGAAGTTAAAGTCAACAAGTGGTCGAATATACTGCATTAAAACCACTTCGTGCCCCTGTAAAAATGGTTGTGAGCAACACTGCCTGCTCTGCGGCGTTTGTCCTTTCGCAGTATTCTGCTCTTGTGCAGATAATATAAAAGCAGGAACTTCCTGCAAGCATTCACACTCATTCCAACTGCTCCACGATGGTGAGTTTGACGTTACCCCGCTCTTTCTTACGCGCTCAATCTTATTTTGCAGAGCATGACATTATTACTGATTGCTGGGACCGTGTCGACGATAAACCCTGTTTCGACGATGACCCCGACGCACCGGCAGCAGAAAACTCAAGTGACTCCGACCTGAATAATAACCAAGTGGACAGGGTGGAAGCAAACAGCTGTGCGCCAGACAACCGTAGAGAATTTTGTATGGATATCAGAATTAGGACTGAAAGGGTATTTACCCATAATCACCCAGTTTGGCAAGAAAGCATACGCTTTTCTTAAGATGTTCGACTTCCTCTCTGCGTACATAGGAAAACTGGCAATGAAAGGAGATAACGAAGCTGAAATAGCACTAGTACAAGTGGAACGCTCAATAAGGACAGTGATAGAAAATGTGACCTCTGGTACGGTCCACTTAACTTCTTGCCATATTTATGAAGTATCATGTCGCTAATAATTTCCAGGCGAGGCAAATGTTAAAAGATGGCGTACCCCTACGCAGGGATCTCGCAGTCAGTGGTCGTCCCCCATGCTTGGCTAAAACAGATGAAAAAAGGGGGGTTCAGGTCTCAGATAAAAATGATGCTAAAGGTGAATACTTCTTTGCCACTGTTGAACAATCAAGTCAAACGCCTGTTTCAGAGGACTGAGCTGCGAATCGCAAAGAAGAAGCATGGTATTCCACCTTTGATTGCTGAAGATATAGAGTACGACGATGAATTGGATCTGTGTGCTATTTGTGATAAGCGAGAACCCGTAAGTTCCGTGGACACCTTGGAAGCCCCAATCGACTGGCTCCAATGTGACAACTGTCTCACGTGGGTTCATCTGCAGTGCATAAGCACACGAGATTGTACCTGCTGTGGGGCAGGATTCCTCGAAATCGCGCATTATAGAGGCTCAGATGTGAGTTGGAGCCTCATACGTAACAAGAAATTAAGTCCTATTCAATATTTACTGTATTAGGGAAACATGTGTCTTTTTCAGGATATAATTCCAAGAAGATCAAGAGAACTAAATTTTCAAACACGCTATCTGAGATATTATAGAAGAGGAAGAAAAATTCAAGTATTTGACATAAGTCATAATAGAGTTTTTGATCTAATTTTTCAGAGTAATTTGTTTGTTTCAGAGATGCGACGTTAATCAAGTGGGAAGGGCGTACATTGATAGCATCTCGCCGACCAAGAAATGCCAGCACAGATTTTTCAGCTTTTGAAAAGGAAAACATCGTCTCTCAGATTGAGAAGGTATGACTGATTAATCCTAAATGTGAATGTTTCCAAAGTCTTACCATCCAGAGCAAGAGCCAGGTGTTGTAGTGGGAAATTTGGATCACGATCGTTTTCCTCGAAATACATTTTTTTCCTCTGTTTCCTCATTTTTTCTCAATAGCACCCTTTTCGACATCAACAGTAACACCCCAAGTACTGACTACGCCTCTCCCCCTAAGGGAATAGCACCCATGAATCCATCGATAGTCTCCTTCATAGTAGTCTATACATGTTGATCCAAAATGATTGTTCTGGTTTGAGGTTTGTTCTGACAAACAGCGTTTGGTGAAGCGATCTCGCGTCAAGAAGTCTGACATAGAGAGGATTGGAGGGAATCCTGAGGTAATAATTTCATTTATTTTGTTTTTGAAAAGAGTCGTTGCGAAGAGCTCGATACATAGCTGCTTAGAACACTTTAGCTGATGACTTTTGAGTAATGAACACATGTCCCTGTACTGAGCTGTCTCCACTGATACGTGTAGAAGGGAGTAGTGAGCACGTTTCATATGTTAACTGGTTGGGCGTGTCAGTGCGGCTGCGTTTGGCACGCCGCCAGCCCGTTGAAGCTGCTGAAAAACGACTGATGCGAATGTAAAACTCAGATGTAAAAAAGAGTGGTGGTAACGGATTAATGGCTCATTTGCTCCGGATTTTTCTAGCAGGATAGGGTCAGCACCTGAAGATGCAGAACGATTGAGGTCACTTCCAGAATATTGAGAAAAAACGTAATTTGCAGGCCGAGGAAGACGAGGAAATTTACGACGACGATGATTTTTACCAAGTTCTCTTGAAAGAACTGATTAGCAAGAAATCAAGTAACACTGAGGACCCTGTTGCAATGACCAGGTCAGTTTTTTAACCATATTCAGCTATTTTTCACCGCTTGTGCAGATGTTTCTCTGCTACGTTTTCTTTAAACCGGTATGTTTAGGCATTATATTGAAATGCAGAAGCTGAAAAGTAAAAGAGCTAGAAAAAAGGAAATTGACAACCGAGCTTCTAAGGATAGAAAATCAAGTAGGTCATCACTTTTCTTCCTAAAGAGTGCACATTTCGGGAACTACTCCCCTTTCTCCGAAAAGTCATTGCTCATCACCTGCTGGGCATTCGAGGACTCCCTGTGCAAAGCTGGTTGCCGTCTTCGGGACAGATTACCATACTTTGAACTTGCTTACTTTGGAGCCCCTCCCGTTTTAGTTCCATGCAAAAGTCCCCTTCATCCACTGCGGTTATTCTGGTTACGCTCAAGAAGTCCTTTGAATGCCTCTTCTCGAGGTTATTGTGCCAAAAGCTCTATCATTTCCCGCTTTACAGATACCTTCCAATTCCTAAACTGGTGAATTTCATCAGATACCTTCCAATTCCTAAACTGGTGAATTTTCATCCAGCAATGCCGGAAATGGTCGAGTGGAATCACGAAACGCGGAATGAACTCTTCAAGTCTTTATTTTCATAGTTTCCCTAAGTTGTTAGTGAACTCAGGACTCTAGTGTTTCATTGTTGTCTGTTGATACTAGAGTTTATTGAATATACATTTTATTTTTCATCGTACACATGACACATGTTCCTCTCTAATATAACTTTGGGATTTGATTTAGGGAACACAATTTTGGCGTAACTGAACAAGAAATCGGAACAGGGCTAGTAGCTCTGAACTTGAGAGCACACAAAGCTATCATAATAGTACTGACAAAAACAGCAGATGGCAGCACTTTTCAATATGTGCCTTTGAGAGAATACATGCTATATGGCGAGTAAAGGACAACTAACAACTGAATTAATTTATAAGTACACATAGTTTCTATAGTGTTAGCTGGCTATAATCAGCAACTGTGAAAGAAATACGTAAAAGTAACTCTGAACATGGACAACGAGTATGCCTACCGTATTAAACGCCCGTAGAGCAACCGTATCACATAAGGCTTGTACAACTTTCATGGAACAATGACCTTTATATTCGGCCTGCTAGCTCGTTCTTGTACACATACGAACATACCTGTGTAGAGAAAAACAATGATTGAAAATCGAGGCGCGTACGCGATCCGACCACTTGGATCTCTCCAGCCTTCGGATCGCAAAATATAAGCGCTCTGCCATAGTTCCCGGTACAGCACTGGAGTGGCTGTTAGTACGACCCTTCCCCCCACACTCCCACCAAAACCTTGCCGTCTAGGGTGGGGGAGGAGTAGGCACGTGTGAATAACGATCAGAATTTGCCGCGCAGTTTTGCCGCGCAGCGATCAATGTGAGAAAGTTGAGGAGAGTGCGCGTGAAATGAAGAAAAAACCGATCGGAAAAAATTCTCTCGAGGCCAAGTACGATCCCTTCCACCGGCGATTGGACTCGACCTCCCCGATGGGTTTCGACCAACTATGATGTACGCTAGTTTTTGAGAAGTGCGCACATACTTCGCGATATGGTCGCTCCAAGCGTGCGAGCGATCTTGTCGCTCCGGTCGCGTGATCAGCCTTAGAGATTTGGTCGCTCCGACCGCGCGATCGGGGCGACGAACCGCTTGCGCTGGTCGGTCTAATCGTATCGTGAAGTATTAACATACTCTGAGGGCCACGCACCCATCTCCCTTAATTTCACTGATGGTGGTCTACACAATACCTGATGTATACCGCTTCCAAAATGATATACAGTCTTGTTAGCCGCGAAAGCTGGGGCGTTTTAAGGAGCTTTTGGGTTTGGAGCGGCGCCAATCTGCCCTCCACCAAAACACACACTCGGCCCCCCCCCCTCCAGACTTCCTTTTCTCGCCCTCCATCCCAAACCCCCGTGACTCCCACTATCTTACCAACTTCCGCTCCTCCGGCCCCACACCATTTTCCATGAATTTCCTCAAAATTTTCGACACTTAGAGGAGGGGGGGGTCGTCAGTAAAAACAAATTGGGTAGAATTATTCGTTCTAAGTCGAACTGAAGTAATTGTCGGCTGTAGGCGTAAATGAAACATATCGACGTGGAAAGGTTTCTTAGGCTCAATATCTCCGCCGCTGTGCAGTTTCCCGCCACGGCAGCAACGGTGATAGGGAACTGGTTTAGCGAAACGCTAGCATCCTTCCCTGAAAACGCGATCCCCAGCTTCTGAAGCGAACACCGACTATACGCAAAACTTATGAATCAGATTCAAAAAAGCCGCTCTCCAAGACTCAGACCTAGCAGAGCGCAGACTACCAGAGTAAACGCTCGCAGGCACTGTCACGTGGCTTGCCGCTACTATCCTGCTGCCAAAATGGCCTGATGTAAACCTCAGAGTAAATGACTTACTTCTCCATTCAACTTGCGATCACATGTTCGGCCAAAAGATGCACGTATCGGGATCAGTCCAACAAAGCAATCCCAGAGCTATGAAGAATATCGCCGAACATTATGTGACAAGGCCTAAAATTTAAAGAAATCCTTTGTGGCTTTATAAAAAGCTCTGACCTCGCCACTGGATGTACCTGCGTTCTATAAAAGAAAGCAATAATATAAGAACCACATGAAAGTGCCTGTTCAATCCAAAAACAAAGGATGCAACCAATGCTTTGGAATGAGTAGAACTGGAATCAGCCATTGGGCACAATACATTCTGAATAACCTGGAACTGTCAGTAGTCAAGATCCGTAAAATAGCAATAATTGCAGCGACGGGAGAAACTCGACAACGAAAAACAAAAATTGAGAGCATGAAAAGTGGCTTTCATACTTGGGGAACGGGCAATAAGAGTGGATTTATACTTGGCGACAAATAGGCAAGAATCGCTCGACACGATCGAACTTCGCCAAGTATAATCGCCCATTATAGTTGAAGATGCCAATGGTTCGTCGCGTGGTAAGGAAGAACACTTAGATTCCCATGTCTAACGTAGGTCCTCTCATGCAGACGATCGATTCCCCAGGAGCAGGTGCAGCAAGTTGGAAGAATTTGTAAAAGATGGTCCGTGGAGTAGGGAAAGGAGGAAGTCGCACTGGCACTGCTATTTCACACATTACAATGTTGAACTCTGCAAAGGAGCGCGGATGAGCAAAGTCGATGTGACCTAGCGTCGCTGGAAGTGTGGCAAGAGAATCGTAACTCGCCACGCCAGTGGGCGTCGCGTGCGACGTCGCGCGACGACGATTTTAGGCGATAGGTTGGGTGTAGGTGGTGGTTTGATCGAGAATAGACTATGTATGACCAAAAATAGACATGAGTGTCTACCAGTCCTTGCCTACATGAAATCTGATGCTCTAATCGAAAGGTAGCGCAGAATAAGGAAACGTCGCGCACGACAAAGCGGCACTTTATGATTCTCTTGCCCGTCTCCCAGCGTCGCTGATAGCCTCCCGCGACTACGTGGGCCTTAGATCCGTGTAGGTGAGAGTATCGAGTAACCCCTTCACGCTTCTCTCGATTTAACTATTCCCCGGAATCGCCTATTTACCAGATCGACGCGCATACTTCCCCGTGCTTCCGAAATCCCCCACAAATGATTTGATTCTGATTTGATCTTCTGATTTTCGTGGTTTTCTTCACATTCGCAAAGTATAGACGCGACATAGCGAGGAATATTGTGAATATGAGTAAAACTAATACCTGAAAAGTTGAATAGCTGATTCAGTATGATGGCTGTGTTTAACGCTGCGTGAGCTCCGAAAGTTATCATAAGAGTGCTGAGTGCTATTGGGCTGAGGCGTAGCGCAACCTGCTCGGTAAGCGGAAGATGCGGGCGCAAGTCCCATCTGAAGCCTGACTTTTGCCCTTTACTCAGCACTCTTGAGATAAAGTTGAGAAGATCGTTACAAGGCCTGTGTTAGTTTGTCCTTTGTGAGAGAATTTTGCGGGAACATTTGCGCAAATCAAATTTGTTTTTATGTCAAACAAGACAGCGGTGAGTTCTTCTCCTGAGACTTGCCTCAGAGATCTGGATATGCGGACACGATAAACATGAGGCCGGTGTCCTTCATTGCGTCAGAGTTTGAGATTTCGCAAAGAGTCAACAATCGGAAACATTGACGCAGTCGCACAGGTCAATGTTTCGAAGATCAGGTAGACCAGGTACATGCGATCATTAGTCCGAAAGCTCGGAAAAACTTCAGAAAATACGGTTCCCTCTCAAAATTCCTGTGCTACGATCCCCTCCGCCATCCAAATTTTTCTCAGGTTCCTACCGCTTTTTTCCAAAAGTTTCTCTTTTCTCTAGAAAGTCGCCGCCTATGGGGAGAATGGAGAGGTTAGCGCACTTGAAACAGTGAA
>MU916604.1:0-11617 GCA_036418165.1 Cooperia oncophora | reverse complement strand
ACTGGCGAAGTGTAGCTTTTCGACAGTAAAGGAGAAGAGATTTCGACATCAAGATGTTGTTTACCCGACAACATCCAGTGAGGACGTCTAGATTTCGTAACGTCCTCACGTGATTGATCGGATCAATATCACGAGGTCATGGGAGGACATCGATGTTTACGATGTCCTCACATGGATCTCCAGTCCAGGTTTTACTGCGTCAACGAGTTGACTCCCACCCACCCTACCCGTAGTTATTTCAGGACCACTATGGAAAGAAGCAGGCGACCTATATCAAACAGCGATAGAATGCAACCTACCAGATATTGGAGAAGCAATCAGAATCTGTATCAATAGTCACCGATCGAATGCTACGTTCACAGCGTATTCTCATGTGTGCCAGAAATTTATTCACTGGTGGGAAGCACAACACCTCAGAAATGTGCCTATTTCGAAAGCTCGAAACCTTTTCTTGGCGCATTGTATTAACAACAGCCAGCAAATCTCGCTACCAATGATGTCGGCAGCGCTTAGCTTCTTTTTCGGAAACCAAAAAGAAGCAGATAAAGAAATGGAGAAGACGCTATTAGAAAGCGCGGCGAGAAGTAGAAGATATCCAAAGATCCCGAAGCGTTTTCGACAGCTTCGCTAGCCATACTTCTCTTTAGAGGTCTTCTGAGATTCAGTGAAGCTCGTAACTTGAAGGAAAAAGGACTCAGCCGTACCGACAATGTTTACTCTGTATCACCTCACCTGTATCACCTGTGCTCCCGTTGATCATCGAGTTCCTCGAGCGGGCGCCAGTAACGTCTCCATTCGTCCCTGCAACGTGCAAGAGTTGCCCATGAACTCTCTCAGCTCGAGGGACACGATGAACTTCATACCATTCGTTCAGAGCTTTCACGAAGAAATCTGACCATCGCGTAGGCGGTCTTCCAGGCGTTCGCTTGACATCCCGTGGAATCCAGTCGGTGACTGCTCTGGTCCAGCGGTCGTCCTCGAAACGCATGACGTGTCCGGCCCACCTGATTTTCGAAACCTTTGGCAACGTACCGGCCCCGGTTTAGTGCATCAGCTGTCCATTGTCGGTCAGCCGGCGGCGCGGAAACAAGGCGTAGAGGCAAAGCGTAACCACGCCAGCGCGCCGATGGCAGCAGTAGGGCGCGCGGCATGGAACCGGTGCAACGGGGCGGACGGGCATTTCAGGACGAACGTCATCTGATCTTCGATCGCGTTGGCCGGAGTAACGGAGCACGAGATCCCTCTCTCACTTGCGTTTTAGCGGGGAAACTTAGACTCTACGAAAGCAGGACAGCATGCGGTCCGGTGTTATTCAACGCCCTTTCGATGGCGCGTTGAATAACACCGACCGCATGCTCATCCTGCTTTCGTAGAGTCCAAGTCTCTGAGGCGTACGTCAAGGCAGGAAGGACCGCGGAATCGAAGAGGTTTACTCTGTATTCATAGGAAAATCCAAAGCGGACCAAACCCGACGCGGAGCTACGGTGTCTTTCAAGATGGTGCGCGATTCAGAAGAGCACGCTGTTTTAGATAAGCATATTAGATATACAGAGGGAATCATGAGTAACTACTTGTTCGCTTCTCAGTCCACTAAATTACCTTTAAGCGCTTCCACTATCTCAAAAAGGTTACAGCAGTTATTCTTGATTGCAGGCATTAGTCATAAAAAGCTATACCACGCATAGTTTCAGAGGGGGTGCAGCATCTACGGCCTTAGAGCAGGGATTTGATAGTTCTCAGGTTATGCAGATGGGAAGATGGAAGTCCAATAAAGCTTTTCAGGCCTACGTTCGTCCTGCCATAAGATCTGAATCTATCTTAATCACCTTATGCAGTACTGTAACAGTGTATGTGTAAAATCATATGTATCATACTATTGATTAACCGCATGTTATCCTACCTGTAGCAGCAGCGCCCTTAAAGGCAGAACCCGCGATTATTCGCCATCTCAGATGGTGGATTAGGGGGTTCCATATAGACGACAAGGGGTTGAGTAACTCGACTGTGAACAAAAAAGCACAAAAAACATGCCACCTGCCCTAGATAGAACCCCATTTCGATCCCAGTTTGTACGTGCCCAATCAACTCTATCTCCAAAACTACGCCCTCATATGCACGGCTGATTCACCGATAAGATTTCTACGATCGTACAAGTGGCGATTATCATGCTTTTTCGTCCTGCAATCTCATTTTTCACTGGAAGTCGGTCATTAGGGGCGGAGTCTGGAGGCGGAGTCACTGGAAAAAAGGAGGAGCCACTGAACCTATATTGCGCTACAGCGCCCCTCCCATAGAATTTTTTGCCGCGAAACCGGTACAAGGTTGTTCGTCGCGGACCACTCTAACCTCCTGACGCCATATTTTCAACTTCGATACCTGATCGCGGACCGTGCCTTTAAGTCACGCCCATTATTAATCACCATATGTTAGCGATTACCATTCATAACCGGCAGTATTATCACATAACATTAACACACATTATTCGCCGGTCCATGTATGCACATGTTACTCGTTAAGCAATGTATGTATAACAATACGATGATCATGATATGCGAGCACTATGTATCAAATGCAATTACGCCGCCTAATACTCGACTGACAATAAACCTTACACAATCCGATTATGGCTTGATCAAGAGGGTGTGCACAACAACGCATTCACCTCATTTACCAGTAACAGATCTACGCAATGTACCACCTGAGCTAAGCTCGCAGAGCTCATTCTACCTTTGCCGTTGTTCGTACGTTACGTTTTTCTTCCGAAATCGCCTGTGTTGATTCAGAGCGACTAGCACACTCGTTGATTATGTTCCAAACTTAACTTCGATTTCATGAACTGGTTCGGGCTTCCTGCAAAAATTACGCGTACCCATAAGCACGGTCTCTGATAAGGATCAAGGATCAGAGTGGTTTGCGGTTCACTATAACACCTGCTAACAAGCTTCAGAACGTAAGCGCGTTCTTGTGAAAGATGGAGTACAGGTGAAAAAGAATTTCGTAGTTGAATTCTCTGATGGCAACAAAAGTTCCTCTCAAGGACTAAGTGAAATGTCAAGAATGAAAGGGAGAGCTTACGTATGTGCTTTGGGTGAATCAAGCCATAGTTCCTTATTTGTCGCTTCTTCGTCTTTACTCTAATTTGAGCTACTGGTGCATGAAAAAGAGTTGAGCATCTCTTCTCATGAGTGACTGCTTTGTTGCTAATTGTTTTTCACCTTCCGCTCCGGCTCGACCTTTTCTTTCACACGCGTTAGACAACCCAACTGCCACCAGTGATGTCACACACTTACAGACTACCATTATTTTCATCCCAGCACGTCGACACGTTCGCTTTTAACTGGCATTTGTCGTTTCATACAAGGCACAGGTTTGTGGTATACGAAACGGCGGTGTCAGTAGGGAACCTCGTCCCCCTCTCTTACTCCCCACTGTAGCTGAGCATTTTGCTCATGTCCGCCAAAATCCTACCAATTTATCGGGCTCTCTCCGGGTAAACCCCGTAAAGATGCTGTGGAGCGGAAGGACGGGTCGCCATCGAAGTACTGCCAATTTCAGCTAGTACACTGCGACGCATAATGGTAATCTCACCCGCAAATCCAACGACATCTCATCTTACACGACGATTCTAAAAAGAGCCCCGCAGGCATAGAATGTGAGAATTACCGATGCTGCTTCGCCTCTCAACAAAAAACTAATTTGAAGGGAAATTTTTTCATTTGTCTCTCAAGAAGTAGTCATGTAGTTGGGAAAGTCAAGTTTAGTGATGCGTGCTACTGTGCACCGGCATCAAGTAGGAGAGAGAGTGTAAGGCGCTCTTGAAAAGGGAGAATTTGGAAGAAGCCACTAATCGTAGTAAATTTTGGAGTTCTTGAAAAAGTTTCTCTCAGTGTAAGATACAAACTCCATTGACCAGCACGATCCCTCTCCCCGGCAGCGAACGACCCTTGCGATGAGATTCTCCAACCTTATTGAGAACATTTTTGAATGTTTTCAAAAATGTTCTCAATAAAATAAGGGGTGGACGTATACTGGTGTAACGCACTGTATTTACGATGGAGTTTTACTGTGTTCGCCTGATATCCAACACAAAACCAATGTCGTAAGTTCTACTCTGTTCAGTACACAAAGGAATTTTGTTGACTTCCTCTGTGGATCTCTCGCGAAGATGGCAGCAGAGTTTATCAGCTTACGTACGGCTTCGAAGGAACCGCCCGTCCATCAGAGCCTGAAAGGCCAGTCCGACCCTTGATACTAAAGGAAGCTGACTGTTGAACAAAGTCGGACTATTCTTTGTTCAAGGTACCTCGTGGAAGGCCATCCTTATCTAAGGTCTTAGCTCTCGCGTGATAGTGAGACTCTTCTTTCCTCTTCATTTTTGGATCGATGACCTGGAACCAAATTCTCGAAGGTTTTTCGCGCAGAAATTTGGGCTCCATTTGGGCGCTTCGTGCCAAGACCTCAGCCGCAACCCCAAAATCTTCTCCGTTATGGATTTCAACCCTGTGGGCTCCCAAGACCGTTGACAAGCGTGAACTGTTCTTGCCCTCCATGTGCTCTTTCACGCCCACGCCAACCGGACGAGTTGCCTCGCTACCACCGCTTCTGCAGTTCGCCCCACCCCTTCTTACATTGTGGGAGGTCGATGAGGTCTCATAGCCATTCTAAACAGCTATTCACGAACCAATTTCAATTTGGCTTTGCTGTTGAGACCACTTTCATCCGTTTGATGCTTGCAGATTTGGCCACAGTGCAAGGAAGCCAATGGAGTCTGTTGTCGCCAAAGAAGAAAAATTGGACTACTTATTCTCTTCAATGTATTGCGCTTACACTATATTAGGAGTAATTCTTAATGGTTTCTTATTGTTCCTTATTATTTTCTCAAACACGAAGCTATCCAACAGCGGTACCGTATCCTTCTAGGAAATACCACATTCACGTTGCTACTATTGTCGTTCTTAACCTTCTTCTTACAGTTACGGTGAGTTTTGTGACATGTTGTTCTGCTACCTTATTTATACTCTCGTCGAAATCAATATGCTCACTCATTTGTCTTGGTTCCGGAATAGTATAAAAAAAGATGGCCCAACAAGATTTGAATACATCCTAGTGGCCCATACAGTGGTCGCAAGGGAGTGTAGCAGGCGGCTTGCTGCAGCGACTCATCGCAATTGGAAACTCCACAGTCTATTCAGAACCTTTCCAAGTTGCCCCGCTCTTGTCTCTTGATAAATCTTTTATCCCACTGTGCCACATTTGGCATTGATAGCTGGCATACCGGACTGGTATTCGGAAGCTAGTGTCTTTCGACCCTGAAGACCTCGGCCACAAAGGATCTTGTGCTACGAAAACGCATGCGAGCCGCACTCTACGAATACTAGCACAAGAGCGTCCTAGCTTAAAAACAACAGAAAGTAAGCTATAATATCTTCAGCTTCTTGCGACCTCGGCATGTTAGTTGTATTGCTCTTTTGGTTGTCTTGGCCTGGCTGGGTTGTTAGTGGAACATTTATTAAATATGCGCCCAGCGTTGCGGCTTGAGTCGGCGCTTTCAGAGATCTGATTGCTGCCTTCGCAGTTACAGATCCCCATCCTACCCCATCAAAGCATCTCGGCCATACCTGAGGCGTTCCTGACATTGCTGGTAGGGAATCCCCTCAAGAAAAAGCCAATTCATACCGTAACCATACCGTAGTGTGGTCACCCTCGAAACAAAGACGTAAATTTCTCGCGTGTGCCGAGTCGGTAGAAGCGAGAATCAATAGGCGAAGCATACACAAAATATCACCGACTAACGGATATCACAACAGTACAGCGTTCACTGCATTTTATCCCTCAATTCAGCGTTATGTGTTAAGCACAAGAAAGACATTCCGCGATAACTAAGGCGACAACCTTTCGAATTTGCCAAATGATCGTGTATTCGATTGTGGAGGCTGTGCTGTACTCAGAAAAAGAAAAACTGCACGAATTTTGGTAAAAAACACTTGGGCCCATGAGCATCCCTCATCTTAGGCCCACGCCAGTCCCCAGTGGTTTTTTGCTGCTAGCTAGTAGCCTCTGTGTTAGCTCTCTCTACTCGGAAAGGTGAGATAGAGGCGGTACAGGAAAACAGCTGATATCCTAAGGGAGTGGAAATCGAGTCTCCCATCGAGTGTCCCATCTAGGACCTTTCGGATTTCCCTGCTTTTTCTCTGGCCACTTATTCTCAGCTATCACCACTTCAACACTTTTACGTCCGTATTTGAGCTGCACTACCCAGCATCTGTGGTTACAGGCATTGACTCTAAACGGGCACTCGCCTCTATAACACCAACTCCCATTTAATGTAAGGATGGAACTTCTGTTCTTTTCACTGAGCGTAGGAGATTTTCTCACCATAACATCTTGCTGATAGAGAGACAGATTGTTTCTGTGAATTGCGATAGTGATTCTACCAGGAAATTCACGTCCACGGAATTCATTCTGCTCTCCATTACCTAATAGATGCGAGAACGAGCCAGACAAGTTATGCTTTGAGATGGAAAACACGGACCCCCATGCAAGACCTCATCTCTGCAGCTGTTTCAGGCTGAATCTACATTCTAGCACTTGCACGAAAAAAAGAGACAAGGCGTGGCTCACCCAGTGGAACGATTGACATCTGGTGCTTCTGCCTCTATAAATGACAAGGTTTAGGTTCGTGATGACTGGAAATTCTATAGCATATATCTCCATTGGACCAGCTCGATTTCTTAACCAGCCACGAGTCACCCTTGCTGCCATATCTCTACTGCTGGTTACCGATATCTATTCTTTTATGACCATAGCAATGTGCATGGTCTACAAGTATATTACTGTAGCTGGAAGTACTCCCACTGTAAAGCGAATTCTTTCCGTAATCGGCTTATTTTACCTTCATACCTCTTTCAACAGGGGTACGTCATTTGTGAAGTTATGAAATGGAACACTGTTCTGAGTAGAACTTTCAGGTGGCTCTCATTATTTACAATCCTGACTTCTCAGTGTTGTCTAAGACTATTGAAGCAGCGTATCCAGAATATCACCTGCAGAGATATGGGACTCTATTGTGGTTTACCAGACATAAGGAACTACTTCGTGATGTATTTTCTGGTAGTGGTCTGCGCCATCGGTGTTTTATCCTACGCCGTTATGATTATCACTGGACTCAAGGTATGTGATCCACGAAATTCTAGCATGAGTAGGTACAGTCGATAACTGCAAAGGCTAGGGCGCGTGACAGGGCTGTCGACTGGAGAAGACTCATGCCCCTTCACAAATTCCATTGCTTACGGGAATAATGACTGTATATATGTATTATTATATTATCGGGACACATCCTGGCTCTGGGCTCCTCCAGTGCGGCTCCCTTCACAGCAAGGTAAACACCTCCGCTCAACTACCAGAAACAGTTTTGCAGCGCCATTGCCCAGGCAGCGTGGAGATACACTCGCGATCGCCGAGACTGAGAAGGTGTGGCTTTTGAACCTGGTCACCGGCAGCCCGTTCAATTCAAGTACGCAGGCCTACATGCATCTGAGGGATTTTGAGTGTTTATAAGGAAAAGGGAAAGAATCAGGCGAAAAATGGCCCAGGCAAAACACGATACTTTTGGGAGGGTTCCCGGATTAGGACAACCGAGGTCGTATTACATCCAGACCGAGGAAGACCTTTCACCCGAAAAAGAAAGTATTGACCATCGCGGGGATTCGCTCAGACCATCTAATTGTCGCTTTCCATTTGCGTCACAATGGGAACCAGGGAACGTAGTTTGTTGTCACCACAAGAATGCTGATTTATGGGCAAATGTCGAATCCCGGCTCAAAAGCCGTTGAGCTGAGAGGGTAAAAGCGGCCCTGGTGGCGTAACGGATAGCGCACTCGCCCGGAAAGCGTGAGGTGCGGGTTCGACTCCCGCCTGGGGTTCGACTTTTGCCCATAACTCAGCATTCTTTTGATAACTTTGGAAGCGCAAGCTGCGGCGTAAAACAGCAGTTATCATGTTATTCGTTGTCTTTTTCTCCACCCAGAAAGAAAGTATTGAGCGAAACTTTAACCATCGCGGGGATTCGTCCTGAAGCATAAAGAACGGTAACAAAGCCATGATTTCGCATCGAAATTGCTATTGGGCAGCGTGCATGTTTTTGCGAAAGATCAAGGAATTTCCCGAACCACAAACCGTGGACTCCCTCTGTAGTAAAACCTTTATTTAAGCACCTTATTTGATCCTGGGCGGGCATGCTTTCGTGGAGAAAGATCATTACGCGCATGATTCCATGACAAAATCTCGGATCTAATCCAAACCAAACTAACCAATGGTCCCATCCAGTCGATTGCTCTGAGACTTGCCCATGCATTTCAAAGCAGCAAATTCGACAGTTTGGGCTGCGCATCCAATAAATTTTGGTCAGGACCGATAAACTTAATCTGATGTTGTCGGAATTCAGATAAGAAGATATGTACTGTCAGTCCACTCTACGATGTCTCGGAAGAACGCGAAAATATTCAACATGTTGATAAAGGTTTGATTGCTCTTAGGCAGCGTTCAGACTGCGCGACGGCAGCTCCTGGTAGCGCGTTCGGGCGCGATCGATGCGCATGCTTTTTAACTGCCGGCATCGCCGTCGAACGCGCGCACCGAGGCGCTGCCGTCGCGAGCCCTCTGAACGCCGCCTTATCTATTGTCCGATATAACAAACCAGTCGGATCGCCCGGCTAACGCCGAGCTCTCCTCCTTCTTGGAAGCCCCAGCTTCGCCGGGCTCAAGCAACTGCTTTAGAGTCGTGACTAACCGCTGTCTTCTAATCAAAATGAATGTAGAAAGCGCCATATGATCGCAGGGCACTTTCATAATGAAAAGTTCAAAATCTGGTCATGGATAATCGATTACTCTCCTCCCCATCTTATGACAGCCATGGATGCTTCGGTCTCCGCAGTCGCTGCGTGCTCCTGTTCAGGCGAGCGTCGATCGCGCCAATATGGTACCCCTTCACCCCAAACTAACCTCAGCTATTCCCCGCTCAGCCACCCTACAGGTCACGCTCAGCTGCTACGCGAATAGCCCGTGCAATGGTTCTGAGTGCACTAAATGGTTGTGTTATGTTGTGGAGGGTGTTATGACTATCAAAACGCTACCACAATTTGATAATGCAACATTAATCGGTTCAGATCCGATTGCGGTCGATCCATTTTCTTCCCATCTTGTCGCAACCGTAGACGCCTTACCGCCGCAGGGCTATGTGCTCCTAATCGCGAAATCGCCGTTCTCATCTGGTATCCCCTCACCACATCATATCCCACTGACCCTAACTTAACTGGCGCCCACTCCCGCACGTGGTATGCAGCCGCCACGTGAGCAGCTGGTGCAACATAGAGACACTACGCCGCCACTGCTCTTACCATCGCCTTGCTCGTGCTCACGTCCAGCTCCCAAGCGAGCAGCTCCTGCTATAGCACAGAGTCTATCACAGTGGTTGGCTGGGGAGCTATCCAAGATTATCCAAGCAGCTTGCCTAAGTTCGATTTGCTCTGTAGCATGGATTAGCTTGCAGTTCTGCTAGGGGTTCTTTCCTTCTGTTTTGCCGCCTGCTCCTGTCCAAGCGTACGCTACGCATCCCCTTACTGTACCCAGTTTGCCCGATTCAATCCATATGCCTCCTTCCCCTGCATGGGCTCAGATCCGACTGAGTACGCGCAAGGAGTGAGGATGGGAGAAGGGGGTCACTCGATACTAACTCCCACCTTCCTCACCTCACCCCATTCCGTACTCGCCATTCCACCCCCCCCACCTTGCCCCTTGCACGCGCTTACGTCCAACTGCCACGCGAGCAACCCGTGCAATGTCTCGGAGTGTAGTGGTTTTCTTATATAGTGGAGAGTGTTATCACACAACTTCTTAGTTCGTTAGGGTAACATAGATTGGCTTGCAGTTTTGTTAGCGGTTGTTTCCTCATCCCTTGTTGCGCGTTTCTACTGAAACGCGCGGCCCTGCGCACGCCGCCTCACTGTACCCACCCCCCCCCCCTCCCCGCGACCCCTTCCCTCTGCCTTCCTCCAATACATGTGCTCAGCTCCAGCTGAGCACATGCAGGAGAAGGAGGCAGGGCGACCTGGCACCCCCACCCTGCCCCCGCACGAGCACACGTCCAGCTGCCACGGCAGCAGCTCGTGCAATGGCTCGGAGTGTACCGAGTGGTTGTCTTATATATGCTGTTATCACAATCAAAACATTGGATTGATACATCTGCACCGATGGGTTCCCGGTTTGGCTAGCGGTCGTTTTCTTCTTTCAACGTGTTTAATCCCGTGAAGAATTTTGCGGACGGACAGACATACAAACATACTTACTTACTTACATACATACATACCGACAAACCGACACACAAAGTTTCTGCTTTATAGAATAGAAGGCTGAACGCTGCCTTATCTTTGTCCGATATAGCAATTATTCAAGGGCTGATAAAGCAGTGGATTGACCGACAATAGGTGCATCTACTCTAACGGTAATGAGCACCGGTTTAGGGACGACTGCGCGTAGTCCAACGAAAGTCGCTTGGGTCTGCGACTGATTCATTCAGAGTTTGGGAACATAAGCCGCGATTGCAGATTGTCAGCAATGAGGCTTAGGAACAAGAGTTTGAGATACCTGAGCTGCTGGTAAAGCGAGAAAGAAAACCGAAGCAAGTCCCCCGAAACGTTGAAAAAAGCCTTCCAGTACTTCTAAGATTGTATAAACGTACGGCGAAGAGGCACTAACCATGAGCGTGCAAATGAGAAACGGAAGGCGGTTGACGAGAGACACATTGATGAGCGAGGACCATGAAGAACGGCGACTTTTGGAGCGGTGCCGGATAATCAGAGCAGATCTCTGGCGTTCTTATCAAGAGCTTCTTAGCCGCGATAGTGGAAATACTCGGTGAATGCGGCCCGCACCATCTTGCACAAAGAAGGGGCTGTACTGGTAATCACTGACTCTGTACTTGAGGACGCATTGCAGGATTACCCACTGGGTAGAAACCGTTTTGTACAAGTAGTTTGGTCCATAGTTTCTGAAGTTATCTCGTATAGGTGCTCCACGGGTAATGACAAAGTCGTTACTGTTCATCCTCGTAAGGCAAACGTACGCTACCCGTGGAAAGTGCACTAACTCATCCTTCCTGACCCATTCTTCCTGAAGGAATACGCATTTCTCGCTATTACCAAGAATAAATAGATGAGGCCTCGTACCCAGCAGTATTGGTAGGGTACATTGGAGCGAATCATCGAATTCTATGGCGCCAGTACCCGCTACCACGTGGTCAGTGTCTCTTGGACGTTGACTATCTACTTCTAATTGTTAGGTACTTCATTCAAATTTTTCCAAGACTCTTAGTCTAAACGAGATCTATGGCTGCAATCGGAAGAAATAATTGACTAGAAAAAAGTTCTTGCTTGAAAACACTTTCCGAGGTCATTTGATGGGCAGCATCTGCCCTTTGTTGAAGTTTCCCAGAAACTGCGTCACCTTTGGAGCGCTCGGCGGGTTCCACACAACACCCTCTTCACGGAAGTTGCAAGTGTCCCGAACAGATTGCTGCAAAATGATATATACTGAAGTCCCTACTTTAATCAACCGCTACTTT
>MU916603.1:1800-13759 GCA_036418165.1 Cooperia oncophora | reverse complement strand
TGAAGATCGTGTACACACACGATATTTTAGCCACTCCGTAATGCATTCAAAATAACTTTCACCATGAACAGTTTGTGAAATTCGTACTAGTGCCAGTGCTAAACAAATGGCGGCATTGAAGAGGGCGAAAAAGGTGTTAATGTATCGTTAAATGCCTTTGAGGGATGGAACCTGGGATGGTTTCAGTGGAAACTTGAAAGGAAAACGTGCTATGTGATAAATTTCTTTTGGCTTCGTCAAACTGCGGTTGATTTTGAAGTTTTTATTTTTTTCTCTGATTTCTCACAATACTAGCACGGAATAATGGCCTATGCCCCGCTCACAGGTCTTTCAGAGCCGGCGCTCTGACGGAGAGAAAGGAGTTCATTGAGCGTCTGCGGGAACGCTGCAAATTGGCTATCTAGTGTATCTAAGCTCAGGACACGTCCCGGAGCTGGTAAGAATTTTTGGAAAATACGACCCCCCCCTCCTTCTCCATGCTCCAGCTTCCCTGCCTCCTATCATATTTCCCGAAATTTCCAAAAATTTTCGATTTTTTTCCAGAAACTAAGCATTGAGCGCGAGGAGGGGGGAGAGGTCGTCACGAATCAGCCACTAGTTTCCACTATGTCCCCCCCCCGCTTCTCTCAACGACGAGCAAATACGACCCCGCCCCCGGAACTTTGAGTTCTGTCAACGATATGAATAAAGCCTGTGAAAAGGGAAAAAAAAATCAACCAAAATATTGTTCCCCGGCCCAATACGAACCCTTTGTCCAGCGACGAAATAGCGACTCCAGCAGGGGATTCCCCTATGTAGGACATGCCCTGTCTGAACCTATTCTATTGCAGCATGTGCGGGCTCAGGTCCTCAAAAATTTTATCATCAAATCTTTGTAACCTTGCGACCACTGAAGGGGCCCGGGGCTAGGCGAAGGGCTAACCACAAGCGGAGGTAAACTAATTGACATTAGCCCCATTCCGAAGAACCGACGACCTTAGCCCCACTTCATAGCAATGAACTTGTCTGATGTTTCCAATTTTCTATCGCATTATATCGCATGCAAGCCATTTCACAGATGTTTTACACTTATATCAATGGTTTCTCCCTTATCGACCACTTTCCCAGCCGCTTCACACATAACGGCTGATCAGGAGCCCATAGCTCATCCTCGCACACTTCTTCCAAGCAAATTAGGGGTAGATTATCCTAAAGAGGTGGTCTCCTTGTCAAAACAGCCTTCGCTAACTGATTAGTCGTGAAAAAGATGTACCTCAATTTCTGAAGTATAAGCCGCTTTTCAAAGAAACGCATGCGGTAACGCGCGTGTTCACAGCAAAGCTTTCCTGTTTTTTGCGTTTCAATATTCTTGTGCCTTACGAGGTTGTTAGGTGGAATATTTATTAAAAAGGCCTAACGTTTCGAATTAATCGTTGGAAAAATCAAAAAAGAAAAAAAAAAGTTTTTCTCCTACTAACAGCGCTCTAGTGTGGCAGCGGACCTATCCGCTTGAACATTGGCCTCTGAAGACGACGATTGAGTCGAAACGTTAGGCCTTTAAATAAATGTTCCACCTAACAACCTCGTAAGGCACAAGAAAATTGAAACACTTACTAACATGCCGAGGTTGCAAGAAGAGAAGAGAGAAGCTGTAGATTCCTATTTTGTGCATAATTTATCTTCCAATCGGTTTTAAACGTTTCTTTTCAAACATAGATAATCAATATAGAAAAGAAAAAACACAGATAACACCCAAAACTGAAGAGAGAAAGGAAATTTACGTTAGTTTTAGTTTGTTTCTTTCGGAAAGTTCTACGCGAGGGGGTGTCCTGTACATGGGTGCTTCAGAAACCAGGGCGATACTTTAGCTGAGACGAGTCCTTTTTGACATTACGCTTTGCATTGATCCGTTGCTTTCAGGGTTTTTCACGTGTGATCGAATATATGGCAGTTGAAAGTTCTGAGCGGGAGCCAAGTGCGTGGCGCATACTCTAAGACCTGCAGATCAATAACATTCTGTATATGTTAAGTCGGTATTTGAAGAGTATATGTGCGGGACATCCCACAAGGGTAGCTCAGCACGGACTCCACAGTCCATTACGATTTTGTTTTAATTACCAATCCAAGCGCTGCCGTGGCAATTGGGCTTTCATTTGAAATATTCATTGCTTTTGACTAGACACTCTTTCTATATGACTCGCGGAGGCCAGACAATTTGAAAATTCATGTGCAGAGAGCCCCCGTGCAATTTATATTTTCCTTTTTACAAAGCAACTCATGGGGCCATTCCACATCCGGAATTTCCAGGGCCTTCTAGTGTGATCTATGAGATGTTCGCGGAGGTCTGCCATTATCGAAGTCAATGACATTGCCTTTGTTGAATAGCCAAACTGATGGACTAAAGGTTCATGTAGGGACCAAATACCCAGCACGGTTACCGCGGATGGGTTCCAGTAGAATAGTTGGTGTATTTGGCGTTCCTAATCGCTGCGCCATTTCCTCTCTAAAGGACATCAATCTGCGGTGCGACATCATTTCAACCCTCTAATAGCCCTTGTTTTTCTCATGACACAGTACTTGGCAACAATGGCAACACAAGTCGTAAGAATAAGTGAGAGTTCAAAGTGGAGCTGAAATGGCGCAGTTCTGCTAGGAGGGGTGAGGGGGTGCAGTATTTCGCTGGTTCCCATCGATCATGGCCGGTGATTCCTGTGGAGACCTGTTAACTCCTGTAAAGTTATGCAATAGAACGAGCTTCGTTTGCATTTCACCACGAGAGTCTGCAGCTTTCTACAAGGTGAGACATGTGATTCAACAAGTTCTAGCAAAAGAAACTAATGAAGGTGCACAATGCCCCCCCCCCCCCTAAACAGAACAGCGCCTGGAATTTTCCAAAATATTGACAAGATTGCAGCATTTTGAGAAGTACGAGAAGACAATAGGAACAGCCGATAGGTAAAGATCACTGTAAGGAAATGAACAGTGAAGAAATTAGACACCAGAAACGTCCTCACTCGGGCGGAAAGGAACAGTGGTCTCGACTGTCGTTGAGCAAACAAGGCTAAGAGAGGCGTCAAACTGCTACCGCGGAAAGATCGAGGGAACTGAAAGGTTCGAGGAGACCGCCGACGAAAAGTGGAACGGGGACAAACGAAGAAATGGCGAGAGTTTGCTGGCACACTAGATGCCAACTGTCTGGAACGAATACTGATCAGCTGAATTGAGCTACAGTAATTTGGAAAGAACTGGCAACTGAGCAAGAGCGCCTTGAAAGGGTTCTCAGGCAAAGTTCCCTGAAATTCTTGCAGGTTTTCTTGTCCTTAGCCTCAATCCTGAATCGCAGGGCGTTCGCCAAGGGTTTACAAACACCAACGAGTTAGAAACAATCGTATTTTTGAGAAAAAAAGCCAAATACCTGAAGAAAAGAGACTGCATATTGGAGGACTATCCTAAAGGGCAAAAGAATGATGAGCAAGGCTCAATATGAGCCGGCTGCTAGGTTACCAATAGAATGTAATTCAGAACCAAGCCGTGTCCATCATGACGGCGCCATCGCAACAGACAGACATTTCCACATGGTGTCCAGAACTTGAGCGCCATTCGGAACAAATTGATCGATCAGCGAAAAATGATCAATATTTAAGTGTCGGGAGCCGAAGATGATGGGAGTGGTTGGTTGGTTGGTTGCTTGGTGCAAGAGGAGGAGGAACAACAAAGCTGTGGAGAAAGGCGAGTCGAGGAGTGCGCAGAATAGCGCGCAAAACGAGTGTGAGCACAGTCATCACCTGACCACAGTCTCAGTCACCACCACGACAAAACTAACGCTTCTACCAGCTCGACTAGTCCTGTCACAAATCTCTGCGATATAGTGGGGGGGGGGGGGCGAGAACTGTGTAGTGTTTCTAGATTCCACCACGATATGACCATTGCTATTCGCGAAATGTGCCATTTAATGACGTTCCCATAACAGGCGGACCCGCAAAAACTCCCTCATACAAACAGGTCGTTCCGGCGCGCTAAGATGTCATAACGCAGAGCGATGTGGAGCATCGGACCACAGAGTACAGCATCGTGATATGTGAAATGGTAGTGTCAGTACGAACCCCCCCCCCCGTCAAGGGAGTGCCTGGCACGACCCCCGCCCCCTCCCCACCACCTACCTACCACATTCCTACAAGTTCCCAGCTTTCTACAAGTTTTCCGAAATTTCCCACACTCCACATTCTCATCGACTTCCCCCTTCTCCCAAGAACGACCAAATACGACCTCCCCTCCCTCGCCAGCGGCTAAGTACGACCCCCCCCCCATGTGTCACACAACGATGCTTTACCCTGTCTTAGCAACAGAGCAGCTGTGAAGCTGCTGCAGACCAGCAGAACTGTAGGCATTGAGCGGGAGAGGTTCCCTGTGAGCCGGGCGTTACAATGAAGCATTAAGCTTTGAATTCATAGGCTGCAAATCAAGTACAATGCAACCGTGCACCATGAATATTCTAATTATCGATTGTGGTATTGTTCCTGGTTTGCTAACAAGCAGTTAAAAATAGCCCATGAAAATTATAAAGGCCCTGAAGGGATAGAACGGGAATGATTTCAACGGGCACCTCCTGCCTTGCTATCAGAGCTGTACAGTAGGGGAGACGGTAAAGAGGATCGTAATTTGCCGCACCGCTAGGCGCGGCGATGGGCGCGGCGTTTTCATAACTCGTTTTAACCTGTCGAATGAAGCACCGGACTTCATGTAGACCCCGTCATCGTAGACACTCATTACTGTTTTCGGTCCTTAATTGCATGTTGTCGCCATCTACTGCCTGAAACCATCGTCCTTTGCGGGCGGGACGTCGCACGCGACGCCCAGCAGCGCGGCAAATTACGATCCTCTTGTCACATACCCGTACAGTAGCCCTCCGCAATCAGGACACGTCGATATGGGGTCTCCAGCGAAAGTGGTCGTATTTGGACTGGGTTGCATCAAACTCCCTCATCGTTTCAGATGCTCGCTCTTTTCGCAGTTTACTCCTTACTCTCTCAAGCTGTCTTTACGTATAGCTCACAACATACCATCCCTTCCCGCGCCTTACGCGAGTACGTTTCAGCTCAGTCCGTCGTGTCTCTCTCGACTCAGTGTGGTTGCGACGGGAAGAAAGGGGGAAGGGGCTGGAAAGGGAGTGATGCGGTCTGTTATAGATGCGTGAGCAGCTTGAAAGTTTAACTATGGTGGAAAAGGTTCGTATTAAACTAAGCCAGAAAATATACTTCCTCAAACACAGGACGTGTACACTCGGTTATTCCACACCTACTGCTCAGTCTGCAAAATGGTACGTTCGAAGAGCGTTCACATATGAATTCAAAAGAGGTAATTAGTTGCCAAGCCGATGAGAAGGAATGGGACCATCGAATTGCCTAAGCAAATCCATCATTTTCGGAACTTACTTTAAGCATTGGAGGAGCTCACGAGGGATAGAGAGGCGACGAAATACTGAGCTTACCAGCAACGACCAGACAACGCGAGTTCGGGAAGGCATTGAGTGGCAGGAAAAATAAGACGCTAAAGTCAAGCGTATCACCATGTAGCGTATGTCCCAACGACTGCAGAAATTTGAGACCCAAGTCAAAGCGTCTAGCATTCCTTACCATGCACTTCCAAGTGATGAGCTTCGCCCGGCTGCTATCGCAGAAATGACTACCTATCAGATATTTGAAGAAAGTGTCTGTAATTCCAATAAATTCCCCGTCCAACGTTAGGTCTGCGTCTTCCATTTATCCCAAACCGGCCTATGAGTCGTACTTTTCTGTGCGTGCTCGATGGGTGAAAGCGAAGGGCTGAACCAGTAACCTCAAATAAGCGGACTAGCACAAGGCACAAGTATGTTATCCTTAACCGCAACTGAATCTCGAGAACCTCATTCGGCGGGATTATAACCCTTGACGAAGTGCTTGAAAAAGTGAACGTTGTCGATGGCCCGCTCTAACAATTGTTGGAAAACGGGCTAGCGCTGCGCCAAACCCTGCCTCCTGACAAACCCCAGCTTCTGCAGCGAAAAGGACTGCCCACTGCCTGTTCAGGTTGAAGTTCGGTTCGTTAGCCTACTTTCTAAGTAATCCTTAATCTTGAGTGGAGGCCTCTCTGTGACCAACATTCCGGTTGTGTGGCTTAATTTAAAGAAGTTCTGTCCAACCTCACAACGACCCGGCTCTCAGAGGTACTTTCCGCGTTGATCGGTTAGGCGGAGACTCTATTGTGCCTTTCTCATCGGTGCATCCTCGTTATAATAGCATAAAGAGAGAGCTCACTACAGCAAAGAAACCGCGATAGTGGTGGAAAACCGCCTAATCGACCATCGTGGAATGCGTTTTTGAAAAAAAAGTGGCCGTGACTGTCTGGACATGCAACTAGATGAAGCTGTTATTACACCGAGCACGTTAGGGATGGGCACTCTCATCAATCAGAGGACACGGCTCAACAGGGCCTATTATAGTATACCCCATTCCATGGAGGGTCCGTAAAAAGGGAATCCGAATTCAAATCCTCAATAGATATCAAAAACGTTTCTGTCGCCAAACGCACGTTGGGCTACGGTACGTACCATGAGTGACACTGAGCTAAACGATCCGGTCAACAGGAAAGCCACATAGCTCCCACACAAAATGACTAAATCTTCTGGTTTTTGACATCAACAGATCGCCGCCGAAAGCGTTTAATGTTTACCAACGAAACATTATGCTCAGCAATGCGCTGACACACTGGTGATACAAGCAGGGCACGCCATCGTTGTGATAATCACAAACGGAGGATCGTATTAACCACGAGGAGGGGGGAGGGGGTCGTATTTTCTCGTTTTGAGGAGAGGGGGAATTGATTTATCTATTGGGAAGATTGCGGCGTTGGGAAATGAACGTTGTCCCGGTTGTTTTTGCGTTTATTCCGCTTACACTGATGTTTTATATAAGCACTCCCCAGTTGCGCCACTGCCAAAGGTTATAACCAACTACTATTTCAAAGTGAAAAAGTATTTACGTTCCTTCAACCGCTTCTAGCACCCCCCCAACGCTCCCTTCCTCGCATCAAGCAAAATTCTGGAGAAAAACCAGGAATTTCTCGGGAAGTGCCGGAAAAACTGGAAGGATGTTGGGAAAATCTAGAAAGCGGTAGGTACGATGCGTATGGGGGGATCGTATGGGATTAAGGGACAGTTTGGGGGTCCGTAACATTGCAAGGATTTTTATCATAAGCGATGGGTGCCCTGGATACAGCTGGAACACACGCAAGCTGGAACGGAACTCTTGCCAATAAAGAGCATGAACGATCCCCATATGTGTAACGGATCGGGGCTCTGATAACATTAGTACAATCAGAGTAGAAACTCTCTTGCCTTGTGGCAAGTAGAAGCATCCGAAAGGGCGAGAGACTGTCCGCACTGCTCAGCATCCACAGTTATGAGAGAGGCGAGTACAGCCGCTGAATTCTAGTTCTAACGCTCCCCGCCCAGTTGGACCGCCCACTTGCTAGATGCCCTCTGACGGGGAGCCGCTCAGTTGTTCTTTGTTGGAGGCGGCGGGCATTAATCGGAAGTGCATGTCCTATTATTTTTGCTGACGCATGCGCTCTGTGCATGAATGACTCTGCTCACATTATAAAAATTTTATTCATTAGGGCAAACACATACAGTCAACTCCAACCCATCTTGCAAGGTGAAACGCGTAAAAATCACGAGCGACCCAATTTTCGTGGTGCCAAAGCTCGACGCACTACACTACACTAAAAACGAAAACAGAAAAAAAAGACTAGGAACACGAAGAAGCACTAAAAGATGCACGCTACCGTAGCCCTAAATTTGGACGCCGAGTTTCTTGAGAGTTTCCTTTCCTTTTCGTCCGTTTTTCTTCCGTGTTTTTGCTGTTTTTCGTATTTTTTTCTTTGCATTGAATGATATCCACTACTGGGGGATGAGATAAAGGGATTTGTGAGCCAGGGGTTGCACAGAGACTGCAGGGAGCTGTGGCTGTTCGGGAGCGATTTTGTTTATGGTGTTCTTGTAGACTCTTCTTGCTTTTTTCTTCTTTGGGGAATTACTTATCAGCTACTGTTTCATAATTGAAAAGCAACTATCCATGACACTTTCTGTCGCGGGAGCTGTCTTCTAACAAGGACCTTAACAATCTCAGGATTCGGACTAGCCAGTAGCTTTTGTTTAGGGTCACTTCTCAGACAAGAAGATTTTCCAAATGCATGATTTTCCAAAGATCATCACAGCTGCTTCACAAAAAGTAGGCATACGGTACGGCAATGCATAAGCATTGATCGCTACGCAACACAGATGTTTCTCACTAGCACGAATGACACTGTGATTTGTGACTCGAAGTGGGACCACTTGGAAATCACAGGGAAAATGCGACTGAGTCAGCATAGGGGAGAAAGATGATTTCAAAGCGCCCGTCTTTCCTGTGCTGTTAGAGCTAGGGTTCCAGGTTACAAGTAGGTGTTTAGTAAGACAGAAATGCCGCCTCGAGATCACTGCAACGTCCGAATAAGTGGGCTTGGCTGTCCTAATCAATCATCAGCTTTGATCATTTTCAAAGTTAACAGCAGTATCTCCATCCTCTCAAAACAAGTCTGTGAGCAATCAGCGGTCCCAGTGAGGTTGAAGGTTTACTTAATCTGGGCAAAAACGTTACCCGATTACAGTTACGGTTACCAAGTTACGGCGCCCATGATACATGCTCAATTTTACAAGAGTTATAAGCACATCTAGTAACAAAGACATTGAGTTTGGTCTCAGAGTACCAGCATTGTGAGGTGTGAGATGACGTTGTCAGTACAACCCCCTCCTCGCTCCTTTTCCTCCTCTCCTACCCCCTCCCTCTTCCTACCATCCTACCTTTCTCTTTTTCAAAGAGGTACCGCCTCCAATCCTTCCAGTTAGCCGGCTGTGCAATATGCCATGCATGTGAAAACACTGACTGGAAAGTAGCTGCTGCAGTTGATTGGACCAACAATTTATCCCCCCCCCCACGATCTCAAAGAGTGGTCGAGTGCCCTGCGTGTCCCAAACAGGATGAGTGACCTTGATCCTTTCATCCTTGATCGGTCAATGCTGATAGTGAGGTGGATAGGGCTCTTGCCCTAGAGCGATCGCACTTGAGAAGTAATAAATTGATTAGCCCCTTTTTGTGATGCGCCATGCACTCTGTGCCCACTCTGGAATTCTAGCTCATCTTGAAAGCCTGTCGATGTAGAAGTCACTGTTTCTCTCCTCACGGACATCTCCGGCACTAAATAATCGACCTTGGTGGGCTGTGAGGCCTGACTAGCCCTTACTGAAGCCGACTTGAGCACCCCCACCCCAATTTGGTGCGTTCAAAGCAACGCAACTTGCCGCTGCACCAAGTCAGCACTTCTTAGTGATCGAGAGGAAATCCAATCCAAGTTATTGAAATTTCAGAAGAACGTTGTCACTTTTCCTAATTTGTCACCTTTCTGCAATTTAGTAAGCTCGATGATGTCTGTGGCAGCAAAACTTATGGATGAGGTTTTTCAATGCAGCATCGAACTTGTGTAAAATGTGAGACAGAAATCGAGCAAAATTGCCCCGTCCAAGATAAACTCCAAGTCTTCAAGAAGAAACGGAAACAGATGAGGAAATAACAACAGATGAAAGACAGAGTTTGCGATCAGCTCAAAGTGAAACCAGATGCGAAGAAAGGACAACATCGGAGAAATGACTAGCACGACCAGGAAACTTTGGGGCCATATGGTCCAGTGTCGATTCTTTAACGCCGAAAAACCATACGCTTCCGATCAACACAACAGTGTGATTCATTTGTGCACATTGATCGATGTCAGTTTCACTTCGACGATCATCTGTATTTAAAGGCAGTTGGCACAATAAGTCCCTAGACAAGTACATAGGACTAAAGACACTTCCCGCGATCAAGTGGTCCTCGAAATGACTCCATGCCTTTTAAACAGTTATACGCGTTCACAGAGATCATACCACTTTTCTTCCTCAAAATGGCGAAGAATAACGAATTTAGAGACTCGTAGCGTGGCAACGTCCCCGACATCATAACTTGTAGGTAGAGACGGCTCACCCAATCTATTATTTCTACAACGCCCGCGCGGCACGTGTTGCGCGCGGCGCTTCTGGCACCTTGCCATCTTTAGTGATCCGCGCTTCCCACAGCAACTATGCGCAAGCCCTCGTATCTCTTGGACGTGAATTGAAGACGACTCAGGCTGTTTCAGGGTTCAATAGCTTTTGCAAGCGCGATTCCACGTAGGAGCATGTGAAAAAAGAGCACCAAGCCTTCCTAGAGTTTCGTATAGAATATTGTGCCCATAGCAGGCGATGTGAGCGCTTTCTCCATTGAAGCGCACTAATTATAGCACTCTATTTCAGGGTACAATCTGCCCGGAAAACTCGTCCACAAAATGCTCGTCCACTCCCGTGCAGAACAATGACTTTTTCGCAGCTTTTCGACTGTTTGGCTTCGCTATGACTATGTTCCCCACTATGTACCGCTCTTGCTACCATTTTGGACCGAGTACCAAATTATCGGCCTTATGCCTTAAGGCCCGATACGATCCTCCTCCCTACCTCCCAACGACGTGTACAGCGCGTGTGAAATAGGAAACACCAACTATTAAAGTTTTCTCAAACTTAACACGTTCCCCCCTCCGCTCTAATATACAACCCCGCTGAAGATTTTCCAGACGCGTTCCAGGATATTGTGGAAGCTAATAGACACGCGGGAACAACGTTCGTGGGGCTAGTCATCGAAAAAGGAGCGTTCCATTCGGAGACGAACGTAGGCGGTTACTGCTAGGTCCTATTCTCCTTCGCAAACTCAAGACAATCGTTGCTGGGGATTCCCCCACCAGCGGGGTCGTATTTGTCAGCTAGAAGGGGGGTCCTATTGGCTGGGAAGATTTTTTATACTTTTTTTTCTTGCACAGAGACGTTGTGAAGAGAGGGGGCGACGTATTTTCCTTTTGATCTTCTGAAAAAGATGGCTGATTTTCCTGATTTTTCCCGTTTCACGTGTGCTATTTTCACAGATGGGGATCAAAACGACGGTGTACGCTAGGCAGGAGTCATTCCTCTTGAACGCTTTCCCCACTACCCTCAACCACCTGGAAATCATTCCTCGAGAGCATTTCGAGTTCATGAAGATTAAATGATCCCATAATTGTTATTGTTCCGATCGAACTTCTTGCATATCTTATGGTTAGGCCGCATAAAATGTGGAGTGGCAGGGTTGTATCATTCACTCTATTGTGAAATTTATGAACCTCATTTCAACTAACGGCGGCAATACTGGCACCACCTGTGACTAGGGATCATTCCAAAGATTAATATCTAGAAGGGGTGTGGTTGACGTTTATAAATCGTTTCGCAAAACATTTGTTACTTCCGTTTGGAGTCAGTAAAACAGCTGAATGCGTGCATGACCCAAAAGCGAATAGAAATTGATAATAATGTTAGAAACAGCGTTTTATTCTTTGCAAAGACCCTTAGGACCGAGTATTAGACCCTAAAAGATGGCTGACTCACGGCTGACTGTGTCGTGAGTTCATCTAATGGTAAGCTCTTAAAGCGGCACTATTTATCAATTCTCCTTCTCCGTCCGCACAAGAAAGTAGACCACGGCAGTACCGTATCTCTATCCTCTTGTATACGCTTCGGTTTCTTCAGACTTCAGAGGCTCTACCTGCCTCTAAAGTTTCCGCAAAATCAGTCATGATGCCACATGATACCAAAGTATTTCCGGTATGAAAATGCCAACATGTTTGCCTGAGGGAGGGGAGTGGTCTCATCTGGTGAGACCTGAAGACCCATGTGTAGACTAAACTGAGCTCTTGCGCATAGCTTCATAAAATAACAGTTCTCTACAAGTGGCATCAGCTGTAGGGACCTTCTGGAAGCTTTTGGAAGGAAGTAAGAGAGCAGATGCAATGGCAGCCCATTTCCATGCAACTA
>MU916601.1:3486-13877 GCA_036418165.1 Cooperia oncophora | reverse complement strand
GCGCCTGGCGAAGCCGAGCTAAAGAGAAGGAGGAGAGCTCGGCGTCAGCCGGGCGATCCGACTGGTGAAAAAATGATCGAGGTGGAACTCGTTGACTCCGCCTTCATAGCGGAGTCAGCTTGTCGTTGCTGAGCTGTCGCACTTTTACAGAGCGCTTTCGAGCCGTGAGATATCCTCTGTCACCAAAGGCTGCGCCATCTTCAACTCTAAAGGATTTCTATACCTTGGTTGATCGCGGGCGCTGCCTTTAAGTTCATCGTGTTCTTCGAGCACAGAGAACCCTTGGGCAACTCTAGCATTCTGCAGGGATGAATGAAGATGTCACTAGCGTCGGCTCGATCAACTCAACCACCAACGAAGGGGTAGGGCGGCTTTTTGACGCATTCGAATAGGGGCAAAATGTGAAATCTGTGTATGCTTTCTATTCTGCTGAGAGTGTCGACTTTCACGTGGTCGTATCGCATCTGATTAGCGCTGCTCCACTCCGAATGCAAATCTTCTAGCATAAAATCCATCAAGCACTGTCTCTAATTGCAAGTCCCCGTTTTTGAGTGATTTTGAAGAACCTCGAATTTTATGTCATAAGCACAAGCCATATACTTCTGGTCCAACCCTCGGTGTGCATGTTTGTCAACCCTTCCTCCAATTAGGTCTCGGATGTGACAAGGGAAGTACCGGGAGAATGCCATTCGGTGCGTAAGAGTAATCTAACGGCTAAGTCACAAGTGCCACCCTGGTATCGCTACCCTTCATGTGAGTTCATCCGGGCTCAACTAACCATCCTTTCATTCAAGCTACGGTCTTTATCCCACAAATAAGATGGCTTGCAAAAGGGACATAAATCAAAGGCAAGTACGGAAGTCTTCCCCACCAATTTTCATCAACTTGAAATGGCATCAATTGCTAGAAAAGGGCAGCGTTTTGATCCACTTTCACGTCTTCACACGCCCAGTCGCTAGAGCTCCGCCTGCTTTTTTTTTCCCGGGCCTTTGGCTGGGGAGCCTTCTACTTCTTAGTTGTACACTTCTTTTGTATTGATAGCTCGAAGGTATATACCATTTTCATTTTATATCGTACACTTTTCAAACCAAGTTGAACACACCCCTTACGCTGTGCAATTGATAACCAGACAGCGCTTGGTGCCGCTGCAGCCCCGCCCCTGCACCCCGCCACTTCGCCAACCCGGTCATATGTTTTCCGCGTTCTTTTGAAATCTTTTTCTTCTGGTCTGGGTTTGACACTTTTCTATATTCACACGCATAATCCAAGTAAAAAGGCAAGTTTGGCCCACCGAAATACAGATATACGAACCCCGCCCCTCATCTTAATGAAGTTTATCGTATGGTTTCGGGAATTCTTATCACTTTTTTTTTTCGATCTCGTTCTTTTTACATTCATCCTTCATGGAACATGTACTCCCCTATCCGTACACTGGTACACTGAGCTCCGCCCCTCCGGCCACGCCCACTTTTGCGCCCTTTTGCAATAGGTTTTGATCTTTCTTCGATATTTTTGCCTTTTCAGGCTGTAACAGGTAGCTTCGCCCACTTTCAAAAGTCCCGCCCACTTCACATGAGCTCCGCTCACTTTGAAAAACGATCCTAACCGGCAGACAAGCAGGTTGTCATATTCCCGTACTCGGAACAAACTTTCCCTGGTTTTTCGCTCCAGGTGACGGGGGAGACAATAACCAGTTAGATCGGACTCCATGCTATTGAGTTGGATCACTTTTCAAGAGTGGGCGAGCTTCTGTGAATTGGGCGGGGCTTCTAAAAATGGGTGGAGTCGTATCTGTGTCGGTACTAACGTTTTCAGTTAGAGTATGTGGCGAATTGACAAAAAAGTCAAAAGGAGTGGGATTAATAAAATGAATTTAAAAAACCATTACCGCGCTGTCAAGTTGGGAGGGCGGGGCGGCGGGGGTGTTAGGCCGGGGCTTGCAGCAGTCTTTAATGTGATCTAGTTAACAACTTTTCAGTTTAAGGAGTGTGTTGAATTGAATCGAAAAGTGTCCAATTTGGTTTGAAAAGTGTCTAATTTTGACTTAGAAGAACGTGCTACGATTCGCGGAATGAACAATATGGCTCGCCTGCAGAACACAAGCTTGCAGCCAGTGCCAAGTGGGCAGAGCAAGCTGCCTCAGCTGATATTTCAAAAATCCCTTTCAGACAGCGTTGTTAAATTTAGTGAGTCATCTCATTAGTGAAGAGTTGCAGCCTACTCAGTTGACGATGCGGCCACCTACCGTGCCCAAACCCTATTAATCAGTTGAAGGGAAGAATTGCGAGCAGATCACTTTGCAACACAATTTGCATTTCCTATGAAGATGTAGAAACGAGAAACCTTTGCGCTCTCGTTGCGAATGAGGCCGCTCTGATTACAAATTTCAAAAAATGATGTTCCCTGTGGAAAGGCGCAGTTCCTGCAGTGAACATGTTTTTTATCTCGAAATTTTTCCTATGGGGTTCATCCTATCCTTAAGTGCTTCTTCATTTTGCTGACAGAAAATCTTAATGAAATAGGGTGCAGCGAAGTTTGCGCCGCCTGTGGCGAGCTCGTGCGCATCACTTCTTTGAAGCTATTCTGAATTCCACAGCGACTAACTCCTCACAACATCGTCTGAGAATCACGTCGACGGCACCCACCGAGCCTTCCATGCCTCTGTGGTGAGATTCTCTGACAAGGTATGCTACGCTCAGGATGAAAACACAGACCTCTACATTGGCCACCCTGAAGGTCATATAGGGTCGTCCTAAAAGCGCTGCAGCCATTCGGAGTGGAGTAGAGTACGGCGCATCCCACGAAGAAACATTACATCCGATAAAAAGAGCTCATCGCCCACCATTTGACCTTTACCTCGACTATTTATTTTGCATGAGCTTTTTACCAAAGACTTAGCCCAAAGGTTGAAGAACGCCGCTCGACTTATGACAGGGGCAGGTGCGGGCGTGGAAAGGGGGGGGACGTTCAGGCTGTTTTTTAGCAGTTCCTTCGCTAATCATGTGAATTAACAAGGCTCTTTGCTGGAGGGTGTGTAAACTCTTGTAAAGGCTGCGAAACGCGGTCTAGGTTAGGCCCACTTATCCTCCGGCTATTTCAAAAAAGCTGCCCCTTTTCTCCAATACCTCTAGACCCTCCATCTGCCCCTCTCAGGCGCTTCTTTGACTTCCCAGCACTATCCAGCTAGCTTAACCTCGAAAACTCGGAAAATTCTGCTGAAGCTTCGACCAAAAGGATTGTTTTGCGTCCCGATCAAGGTGTATGCATATCATTTATTTAGGGAGGACGTGCCAGCAGAATCTGTCCCGGGCAGCCGCCCACGGGCACCGCGCGCGTCGCTTCGGCGAATGACTCAGCAGTTCACTTACATGCATTTTGCGTACCAAGACTCGATCCTGGGTGATATCAATATTTACCTTCCCTTCAATAACCCTATTCAAACCGCCAGAAGCACGCTTCGTCTTCTCGCCGCAAGTATGTCGCAGGCCACGCCCACCAGCTGCTCGGACGATTCTGTTGCTACACACCCATTATTTATGGATTTTTTACGGCTACCATTTGTCTTGGAGAAGCTATTAAAATGGGACTTCCAGTTATTAGCTAACCTCACACCTTATGAACATACATTCTCATGCTTAGCGCAGGCCGACGAATTTCACATTTTCACTGCCCCTTGTTGCTACACTTGGCCAGCCGCAGTTTTCTAGTCATTTGTCTGCCCTCTCCTAGCCGTTGATGTGAATATATGGAAGCGTTCAAGGGTAATTAGAGGAAAGGGCATAAATCGAACTTGTCGACTAGCCGACCGTAAAGGTCCTACGGCAGCACTCTTCACCATCAACAATTACACGAACAAACCTTTCAGAATCGCTAACACATCGATTGTTCGAGAACTTCTCAGAGAAGTTACCATTATTCTATTGTGTATATTGAGGCCACGTTGTCCGTCAAATTGAGAATTTTAATAAAATGACTAAGAATGTGAGAAGCATCCGCCCATCGCGACCAACACCATCTACTTATTGCCGTTCCGTTCAGTTGTGTTCTTTTCGCTCGCTTTTTTAATCAGAATTTCATTCTGGAACGAGCTTGCAGCTACCCGATTTCGTTCTTCAAGGAAATGATAAAATGAAATTAAAAAAGTAAATATGCGCTCCCTTGACTCAAGCACTTAAATGAGAATAATTTAACCGGCTAATGAAATATATGCTAATTCTCCTTGAATTGGCTGTCCATTCATAGGACTCTTCACTGTCCATAGCCAGTAATTTTCGAAGACTTGTCAGAGATCATTTCCGGAACACGTTCGCTACGCTGGGCTGCGTTTATACTTTGCGGCAGCGCCCACCAGCGGCCGTCAGCGCCAGCGAAGATCAGATTCTCGAGGGACTAGCAAAGTATGGGTATCGATTTAGCGTCTACTAGCGTACACCAGCGATGAGGTGTAGAGAGTATGGTGAAGTAGGAGAGAGGAGACAGCGCTTGGATTACGGCGTCGCTGAAGCTGGGGCGTGTGCAACGGCACCGTATTACTACACAATACCGTTCCTGGTCGCTGGTGGACGCTGGTAGACGCTAAGTCGATATCGTTACTTTCCTAGTCCTTCGAGAATTTGATGATCGCTGGTGGATGCTGCCGCAACGTATTGCGACGCGTCAAAAGCTGTCGAGCTTTATTTTGCACATCCAGCCTTTCTTCCCAGAGGAGGAGGGAGCTAATATGTTCTTGTTGGGTATTGTTCTCAAACTCCTGTTACGAATGACCGATATTGTGGAACTTTCTAAATTAAGTTCCCTTCTCAAGTCAGCCCAATTAGATGCCAGCCAATTCACGGCAAAGTGCTCAAGAACTTTCCCTAAAGTTCGTCCTTTTCATCAATGGAAACTATGCCTAATGAGTGGTCAGGACGAGTTCTATATAAGAAAGCAGAAAGAGAAGTGATAAGTGTTCGTTTTTCCGCCACTGATGAAGAAATGGAAAAAAAATTTATGGGGGGGGGGGTGAAGGGCATTCTAGCACATTAATGCGGAGGAAGGTAGGGATCGGGCAAAAAACTCAGGAGCGAGGTAGCTTTCCGGTGAACAAATGGGTAAACGAAGACGTAGGAAAACGTCCTGAATGGTGGCGTAGTGTGAGCCTTCTTCTTCCTTCCCTTTTTGCAGTCTATTTTGATCATTGTACGACCGCGAGCTGGAGAAAAACTGAGTGACCAGAAGAGAGACCAGACAGCGAAGGCGAGAATCCACAAATGAGCGATACCACTACTGTCTATGCGGGTCTTGTGCATATGTTCCTTTGTCGTTAGGAGTGTGGGTAGAGCAATGCCATGAGTCCATGGTGTTCTTTCTTTCAGCGACGTTTGTCTCAAAAGAGGTACGTTATCCATGTAGAGCTCTCCCGGGTAACGATGCGAGCGATATCATACGCTCCGAGATGATACCAGTTTGATTTTGTTCGTCCACTTACCCCGAGGTCGTTGATTTGATGTGAGCTTACCAAATAAGGATAGCAAGCTCCGATTGACTTGAGCTCAATTTTTACGCTTTTCCTGGATTTTTTCGGATGCTAAACTGCATTCGTTTATGTGACATGCCACTAAGCGACTATGATCCAGATGAATGAGGATTTGCTTAGGCCCAGGAAGCGAGTGAATGAACTGAATGCTCTGCGGAGAAAATACAGGGGATCCTAAGCCTAGAGTAGTCGTGAACCGTACTTTCAGTTCTCTATCCAGTTGCCTTTCCCTTTACAGAAAAGACGACTGACTAGAAAACTCTGTCAGTTGACTAGTTGGGGTAAGACTTGCTTGAGGATAATTAGAGAAAAAGGGAAAATCGAACTTGCTGACTATCCGACCGTAAGTGTCCTGCGGCAGAACTCTTCAGCCTCAACAACCACACAAACAAAGCTTCCAGGATACATTCTTATTACATGTTGATGACTTCCAGTCACTAGAAGGATGAACCCAATTTGAGATGTGACGAGTTAGTTATCTGTGGCTCCCTTAGGAAATGCCTTTGCCCTATTTGGACAACTTGTATTTTCTGGTCCAGGAGTTTTTCCACTGTTTAATAATGCTACCAGTTCTGTTCGCACCGTTAGAGCATGATGTGCGGGGTGTGGGAAGGGTCTCTGGGAATTCCCCGTCGTGGATCTTCTCCTTACTTATCAGCCCCTCTATCCAAGCGCTGGAATGAGTGGAAGTGTTCTCCCCACTCGAGTTATGGAGCTTTCTTCAGCGTTCTTGCTCTGATTTCACAACAAAGTCCAACCATAGAGCTGTTAGTGATCCAGGGTTCACACACGTGCAAAGCGTTCTCTCTTCTAACCTTTTCTATCTTCGGCCACTGTCAAGCATAGTGACAAGCTAGGCACACAGGCTTTTTGATACCTTTTCGAATATAATCAGCACGAGAGGATCGTCCGGAAAAGTAGTGCCTCTAGCTATGGTAAGATTTTGAGCAGCTTCCTTTTCAGTGGTGCTTTGGATAAGTCTGGCCATCGGCTCATCTTCCTTGTTCACAGTTCACGTTAATGTCAGTGAGACAAAGAGAAAAGCAGCTAATGAAAAGCTTGACATGGAGTCTGCTCTTCGCCTACTTCGCTTCTTCTTTCTCTGTCTGAAAGCAGCAAACACGAAATTCGGTACTCGCTCCAAAAATATAGCAAGGGTGCTATATAGCAAGGAAATCTGTACATAATTCTCTCCGTCCCTCTAGATGCCCGTACCCTCAAAATGAGATTGTTCTGTCCTAGAGCGAAGAGGCACGAGAAAGTCCGTTCCTTAGACAGCGTTTAGACTTCGCGACGGCAGCGCTTCGGCGCGCGTTTGATTCGATCGATGCGCATGCTTTCGACAGCGTCAATTGCGTCGAACGCGCGCGATGAAGCGCTGCCGTTGAGAAGTCTGAACGCTGCCTTGTCAGAAATCACCTGTTAGCTCAATAAATGTCAAATGCCTATACCCAAGGGGCCCATTTAGAGGCGAAATTAGAATGGCCCTAATAAAGATATCGATATTACTCAAGCCTAGGGTTTCCAAAGGCTGCGGCTAGGTCGATACAAATAATTGCAGGGCTTATTGGAACTGCTCGAATTATGACATGGATTTTGCTGAGTCTGGGAGCTCCAGGAGAGTGAAATGATTTTTCGGCGCTGTTTATCGACGGGGGGGGCATTCTGCTTTTCATAGATTTGCCAACCCATCTAGGTACCCTTTTTTCGAGTTGACACGTTTTAGGATGGTGGCTAGACGATCTTGCTCCAGCTTCACAAGCGTTCACAAGTTTTACCAGAGTGAGATTTGTAAACCGGAACCAGGGAAGCAATTATAATACAAAATGCCCCCGTCGATAAACAGCGCCTGATTTTTCCTCAGTGTAAAGAAGAGGCTTCGCATGCCGATAGCCCCAGGTTTTAAGCGGCAGCGGGTTCCCAAAAATATTAACAAGAAAGTGCTGCGATTTTCAAAAGATAGCAAGAACCAGGAGAAAGATGTATGAAATTCGTCAGAACATGATTGATGGTCATTTCCGGCCAGAAGAATGGATGACTGAAATGTTTCTCTGAGGTTCCAACCAGCTTCACTTGACAGTTGACGGATGATCGTTGGTTGTGAGCGACAGTGTGAGATCGCGAGCGATGAGTCCAAACCGTCCATTACTTATTGCCAAATTTAAATTCGACAATCAAATTTATGGCTCAATTATTTTTGGCCGTTTTGTGGTCGTAATGGCTATTGAATCAGAAAAAGAGGCTATATGGTTGGTCATAGAATCAAATGAAACCATCCAATAGTCAATATTGCCCCCTGCTGGCTGGCCCAACGATTGAATTTCTCCGGGCTTCATGATGCTGTCCACCGATACTGAAATCATTCGAGTGAGTTTCATGCCTATTTTGAGTTTTGTAAAAGATGGCCGCGATTAGATTTACCCGCATAGTCCATGTTGTTAACTTAAGCTTTCGGAATAGGGTTGAATTCTCGGTTTCCTCCAGATGGTGCCTTCCGATAACTTCTTATCATTTGCCTAGGGAAACGTATTGCGTTTTGTAGCCCCTTTTCTAGCTGAAGTAGTATTGTAGCCTTGAAAGGCAATTCCGCAGGCCTGACTAATTCAGGCCCATGGCACACCCCTTAGGCCCATGGCCGACCCTCAGCGGCCCTGCCGAGCTTACAGGCTAGAGCCACATGTTATCTTTCTCTACTAGCATCTCGGACAGCTCGCCACGGTGCTCAATGTTTCTGCGGCTTTCTCGCTAATCAGTGATACTCTAGGCACTTGTTTTGTTGCCTATTTGAGTATCCGTTCCCGCCAATTTGCGCGTTCGCGAACTGTGCTTTAAGATGGCGCGGGCACTAGACGTAGTATTCCTCCGCCGTTCCAGGCTACCCCTTTGAACTGCTCAGTTGCTAGAATGGTAAAAAGGGCTTCACGAAGCGCTGCATCAACACCCCAGGGGGGCCGGCTGCTACGATTTCTACTTCCATCGAAGATCGCCAGCAATTTCGCGGTTTCAGCCCTTACAATGGCCTGGAAGAGCCGGATTACGGTTTCCTGGTTAGGCCTGCCACCAAAGTTTCACCATGCTCATAAAAGGAAATCATGGACAGTCGTAGGATATTACGGGGAGGTGCATTGTTGTAGGCGATTGGGCAATGAGCGGAAGAGGCGGTTCTAGTAGAGGAATAACTTTTGTGCGGGTATTATGTCTAAATTTTTCCGCCTTGAAAAAGTGCTCTGTAGCGCGCGACAGATTCCTGCACTGACTACCTCTGCAACTTGTGGTACAAATATTCGTGTAAAAAGGGTAACACTGAGCGCGACGGGACGCTCGTATGACGCAGCGAGGGGTACACAGTAAGTGACACAAAATCCACCAAAGTATTGAAGGACTGGCGCTGAAGGACTGGGTGAAGCGAGCGCTGGCTAGAGCTTGAGATTCTAGTCATTCCAGAGTATCCCGGGGTGTTTCGGTCGCATATGCACAAACTATTGTTGGAATCATCGCAACTCAGGCGGGATCGTGTCAGGAGGCGTGCAATGAGCCCATCCACAGCCGCGTTTCCTACCAATAGTGGCTGGTTGAGGTAGAAAACAACCAGTGGAAGAAAACGCTGAAAGTGGGCTCATTCCACGCCTCCTGAGGCTTAGGTCGATGGATTCTAGCATATTTCAAGGTCCTTGTCAGATGGGAGCTTTCAAAACTCCACATCTCGGCGTCTTCGCGTTTTTCAGCGCCTAAAATCATCAGATCGATCAAAATAATGTGAGGAACGTGCCTTTTCAATTGCCTAAGCGATCTTCAAGGCAAGGCTAACACCTAAGCTGATGCTGCAAATTGCAGTTTTTGTTCATTACTGTTTATGAATCTGTATTTACATCATGCATTCTTTGTTTAGTGCTTGCTACCTAGCTCAGCGTCATTTCGTGGTCCCTGCCCAAATCATACAATCCTTGCAAACAACGTTGGCCTGAGCATGTATCGTACGAGCACTTTGAAGTTCTCAGAGACAGCCTACTCGATTACCCGATATGCACAGGCCCTTTATTGCAGCGGGTGGTGCCCTGAGCAGAACATGTCCCACTTTCGAGTCGAAGTCAACTTACCTACGGCTTGGCAGCGATAGTCTAGCTCCGCCCACATCAGCTAGGTCCACGTTTATCACTTTTGCTATGGGTCTATAGCGCTGAGGTTTCGATCGCTTGTACATTCGCTCGCCATACCATCATCTGCTTCTCTTTTCTGCACTCAGCCTCTCTGCTCTGTGAAATATTAGTGAATAATGTTCACATGATGCTCAGAGCTAGCAGGGTTCTTATTTGGAGCGTTTTTGACTGTTTGATTTGTTTTTTCATATCCTACTCACTATCTGGTAATTCTCAATCGTACAACCTGTCAGTGGCGATCACGAATGCTGCCTTTATTGCTCTCATATTACCTCTTACGGAGGTGGCCCAATGGCAATGATTTCACCTGCCATATCCTCGGCATGGGGCTCGGGTCAGGGACCGATAGCCGTCCACATAAACCACAACTTCCATCTTCTCGGGGCAGCTGAGGTGGTGTGACGCCCTTGAGTTGTGCATCAGTTGGATCCTCTTGTCAAGCTATATCGCATCAAATAGCGTATGCGATTCTGCATAGAGGTAGTGTGCGCACCGCACTCCAAAACATAGACGGCAGCGTTCTTTCTCTGATTTTCTCATCCCCGATCAGTTTATCCACGTATAACTGGTATTTTTCAGGGTCGGCTGGGTAGTTACACCCTAATTTCTTGTAGGGTTGAGCTTTGATTAAGCAGCAACTGTTGCCATATCCGCTCAATAAATCAAACCTCCTCCAGGCAATCTAAGCCTCCCTTTCACTCTGGATCGGCTTGCTGCGA
>MU916600.1:0-16119 GCA_036418165.1 Cooperia oncophora | reverse complement strand
CAAGGTTTGAATCGTAATTTAATTGTATTTTGTAGGTATCGGAACTGCTCCCTGTCGACATGTCTGCGTTCTCATCGTTGTATGCTCGATTACAGCAAGATTTCTGTGTACATACAGCCAATAATAAGGGTCGTAGACGATGTACGTTGTCATTAATCTTTGAAATTTTGGTCATTACAAAAACAATAGCTTTATTCATTCTATTCGGGGACGGTTAGGGGTACGGAGCAGCATGGTTTTTTAAGCGCGCTTGGTTCATTATTAATTGTGTTTGCACGAACCCGTCCTATCTAAACTCGCGCGGTTACTATGCAATCGTGATTTTGCGACTAAAATAGCAACTATTTTTGGCTATTCGAATCAACAGGAAAAACTTGCGGTAATTAACCCGATGATTCTCTTGGCTCTGATCGCGCGAAGGATTCGGTCGCACCGTTAGAGCGATAGGCGCCTGCTCATGGTTGGCGTCGTCTTCGCGTCATAAATCGCTGGCTCGAACAGAGCGACTGGATCGCGACGTATGAGCGCAATCTCATAGTCCATGGCCACCGTGCGCCTCACATGCCGCTTTTTGTCGTTTCATTCAAAAGGACGATGTTGTCCATGCACCTTTTAGTTCAGTGGATGTTGTCCATGCACCTTTTAATTCAGTGTTTTATAGAGTGGAAATGTACTTACTCCTATTCCGTCGAAGGAATTTTATGAAGTCCGTGAAATGTTGCTGCCATATTCAGTTTCTGATCCTCAGCAAGCCTGCGTATTCTTCCCTGGTGTCGATTTCCTCAATCTTCACCGTTTTCCTAGCATCGATGCTGCGCATGCAGTAGCGAATATGGTCAATGAAAGGTCCGTCAAATTATTGCCCTGTTTCATAGATTTTAGGAAAGCCTTCAATAATGCACTGACGAAATCTACGCAACATTTCGAAATATTTTATAGATTTCACAATGTTCTAATCTTGACTATAATGGGGCAGTGGAATCACAGTCATCGTCACATAATGGCCAGGTTGGTTTTGCCTCTTTCTACCCCCAATTTTTGGCTTATAGACTTTTGGCTTCGCGAAATCCATATATTACAGTCCCATTATACCTATCCATCTGTATCGACATCGTTTGGATATATCGCTACCTCCATATTTTGGTAACCTCACTAAATCTGAGTCACTTTCTCCATCAGCACGCCACAATTTACTGGTAATGTTATTTAACTCCTCCTCATCTTTACGGGAAGAAGGCGTCCAGGTGTTTGGTCGCACAAAGGTGAGTTTATCAAATGCAAAGTTTTTCTATTCTATTGCGAAGTTTTTACACATAATTCAAGCATAAAGAGAGAGGGGTGACGTTCCCCTCCACGAAGGGCAGTATTACTCGGGTTGACCATGATGGCGAAATGGCTGCGGGTTGTTTTGGGGCCTCGTTGGGAAGTGTGGGCTCCGTCCAGAAAGGGACGCTCATCATCTGTGAGACTAATGTTCCTTTAGACCTTCGCTCACGAGTTCCTGCGGAGGTCCGAAATGGGTCCGCAATCATTTCGCATCTCAAGATGGGACTTTTGTCATTTTTACGACTAAAGTCCCATCCCAGCTTTGAGTGGGCTCTGGAAGCGTGGCTGTCCCCTAACAAGGGAGGTCTTTCAGGTCGTGGCGCGCTTTTTGGAAATGGTTTGTTGCTTGTTGTAGGGGTCCATACAAGGACCTTAAAAATGGGTTTCATTTTTGCTATGCGTTTGAAAACGTTTCGCTGACAAAAACATCCTTGTGCATCAGTGCATGCGAAGTGTGTTACTACATGATATTTAAATTTTGACTTTATTTGAAATTATTTTCGAAGCCTAATTAAAGAACACCTCATAAACTATGCATGCTCGGAGTTACAATCAGAACTGAGCCTATTAAGATAGTTAAAATCGCCCATTCTTGTCAAAATTTTCACTCAAAGTTAAAATCGCTCATTCTTGTCAAAATTTTTCACTCAATTTTTGACCTTCCCAGAAACGAGAACCAAGCCAAACTTGAAACCATTTTTAAAAGATCCTCCATGATGGACCTCTACAACAAGCAACAAACCATTTCCAAAAACCGCGCCAAGACCTGAAAGACCTCCCTTGTAAGAGTTCAGCTCTGAACACTAGGTCATCACCTAGATTTATGTGTTCACCAGATACCTGAGATGGGCAGCCCGGTAACCATCCCTGCTCTCCCCTTGCATCCTCCGATATCTTTTTTACATTCAGGGCCCAAGATAGGGATAAATTTGGTTCGGGGTGCCTTTTTTTAGAATTAGTGTTGTAGGGTGCAACTATCCTCACTGAGTGCGTGAATCGCCCGTCTGTGGTATGTGATGCTGCCGGAAAAGTCGTAGATTGGGAAAAGGCGCTCGAGGTAGACTGCAGTCCCTTCTCTATCCATATGGGCCGTGCTATAGAAAATTTTCAGGAATCCAAGTTTGTCCTGATTCACGAACGAATGCCACACTTCAAGTATGCCCTGTACAGAGCTTTACAGGCAACTGTTATTCCCGTGATATTCACGCCTAATCATGTGCTCCCGTTTGCTGATTACATCGACTGGCACTTGTAAGTGTATCTATGCCTTCGAAAATTCTGTATCGTTGCCCAGTAATGGAAGACATTCATGGAGAGACGGTGAAGGCTTCAACTGCACCCTTTGCCTCCCGACCTCTCGACCAACTAGCTGTCTTTCCACGCCAAACAACTCTCCTTGTTCCTGCTAACTGGAGCGCCACCCCCATTAGGCTGCTTTCCACACAAAAAATGCACCTATATGTATCGATTTTAAGATTCACCTTCTCTGCAGAATCTGAAGAATCGGCAAGGAGACTGGATGGAAATTGATCTTAGCCCATCTTTTAAGCATTTCGCCAGAATCCGTAGATGCTGGGCGCAGGATGAGGAAGTTGGTGGTTGAGGTTCTTCGTCCATAGGATCGCATGAAATGTTCCTTCAATAATTTCATTGGGCAAGGTCGTTGGGCTCAAAAATAAGAAAAATCTGGGCCTAGTTCGTCTTGGAGACACCCGCTCGATCGTGTTCCACCGATAGCACTGCTATGACTGTGGACATCTTAAGTTTACAGAGGAGTGCAGTAGCGGAAGTTTCGTTTACACTTCACAAGCGTGTGCAACGTGTACCTCAACAGCGAAGAGCAAAAGAAAGAAGCAAGGGGAAACATACTTCCTCCTTAGGTTGTACACCGCCAGAAATCGAACTACTCGAACGCATTTCTCGTAACTGGGCCTAAAACGATGTACCCTCGGCAATAGTGCAAAATTTGGAATTGGCTCAGCACCTCGCCCTTCAACCGCATATTATCATTACTGTAAAGTTTGTCCTTACTATTTTTGAAGCTGTTTTGTTATGATAACTGCTGTTTAACGCCGCAGTACGCGTTCCGAATGTTATCACAAGAATGCTGAGTTGTGGGCAAAAGTCGTGCCCCAGGCGGGAGTCGAACCCGCACCTCACGCTTTCCGGGCGAGTGCGCTATCCGTTACGCCACCAGGGCCGCTTTTACCCTCTCAGCTTAACGGCTTTTATGCCGTAGCCTGACAGCACTCACACGTTGAACTTGGAGAGGGTAAAAGCGACCCTGGGTGGCGTAACGGAGAGCGCACTCGCCCGGAAAGCGTGAGGTTCGATTCCCGCCTGGGGCACGACTTTTGCCCTCAACTCACATTCTTGTGTCCTTACTATCTTTCTATTCCGCTTTATCGAATTTGCAAGTGATGTCACGTGTACAATTACGAGGACCTATCTGAGTTAACGGTTAATCCAGTGCGGAAGTGATTCATTATGTCGAGTTAACTAGCTCGCTTCTAGGCATCGGGCGGGGGGCGCTAGCCAAAGTGTTAACCTTTCGGTACCCATTACTTTGGTCTGGCAGGCCCACGCAGCTGCTATGTGAAATCGCTAAGTCTTGTGAATGAACGTGCTGACAGCGTCTCTTTCACCGCGCTCACCTTTATTTGGGAGTTACGATGTACATCCCATCGATGCTGCGGAGCTCAGCGCAGAAGGAAGAACCTTAAGGAAACTGTAGAAACAGTCGAAATATTTTGTGCAGTAACTCCGGTCCTATTTCGTTTGTTGTGGGAGCTACATGCCGTAAAAAATCCGGACTTCAATTTTGAATTTACAATGAAATATCATTCAGCATCTTTTGGTCCTTTTTGTCTTCCTATCTGTCAGCTGAAATGGGAATAATTACAACAAATGTGCATTTTTGTGGCAAATGTATTTGTAGTTTTCACACTTGTATATCGAAATTATAATTCAGAATCTCTTTGCGTCCGTCCAGTTTGGCTCGCGTTAATGATGTCATCAACTCTTTGGACAACTCCCGAGTGGAAAGAATTCGAGATCAAATTCGAAAAATTCGAAACGAGTTCTCATCGCTGCAAGGTATCGTCAGTATGGTAATACGTGTACTGGAATCGCGAATGCTGCCCATCAAGGCGCGCTCTTATGAGCAATGGAATATGTTTCCTGAAAGGGTACGTTGTGTAGCCTACCGTTCATTCGAAAATCTTCACTTTTTATCAATTTCAATGAAACATATAATAGATGTTTGGTCTCGTCACCGATAAGAAATGTACACTTTGTAGCCAGTAACTGAACAAACTTTCGTGTTATCAAATTTGAAGTAAGACTAGTCATTGAAGGTATGACCTCATTTTGTTGACTGAACATGAAATATGGACTAACAAGCGTGAGTAAGGGTCTTGTACTAGTAATGGCTGCTCGTACTTTCTACTACATAGGAATCATTATGAGTAATAGAAAATGGAGAGAACTGTGGAATAAAAGAGAGTTTGGAGGAGTGCTGAAGACGTTCACGAGCTCAATCGACTCTGGTAAACTTTCTGCGGACAAACTGCACATTCACCTCCGTGAATTCTGGTTCTTGGAATGTGTGAGGTGAATTGTTCCAACTGCACTAGCATGTCACTTTTTCCGCTCAAAATGCACAGGAACGAGGCTGGAGGGTAGCGGTACCCCATGACTCCGCCAGTGCTACCGCACGGCCACCGCACGCTTAACCTTAGCCGAACATGTTGTTCGTCTGTGCTCTCTTGCTTCTGGTTGCTCTCTGCGGCTGAGTGCATGCTTCGCTGCGCGATCTTGGTAGCGACGCCAGTGCTGCATCTTGAGGATAGCGCGGGCGGAGTATGGAGGCGACACCCCTGTACCATTACCCAACAGCCCCGTTCTCGAGCACTTTCAAGGAGAAGAGGCCCCGCTGAGAGACCGTTTATCTCGCACATCGACAAGGGAATCATCCCTCAAGGTGGATGCCACAATTTGTCTGTGAGTAGTAGCGTTTTTTACCCCGTCACTGCTTACTGACGCCTTCTTATAAGGACTCCTTCAGTTGATGCCCCAGGTCGTGTTAGTGAACATGAAGAGCACAAAAGTTTCTATTGCGAAAGACTAGAGATCAAAGAAGCAATTTAATAGTTCCCGCGAGATTTATACACATTATATTTTTTCAATATTTTTCAATTTACCCTAAAATCCCATAGATAAGAGCGGTCCATAGATAAGAGCGGTTTGTGCTAGAAAATGAAAATTGACGTTTGTATACGTTTTTTTGGCGTTGTGTGCTCATGATTATCGCAATAATAGCCTACAACAGAAATTAAGAAATAGAAAGAAAAAGAAGAAGAAGAGAAAAAGAAATACAGAAATTCCGTTAAAATCGCTATTTTTCTATATGAATTGTTTATTAAGTGGGCGGGGTTTAGAGTTGAGGGGCGGAGCTTCTTCTAAATTTTCTTTATCCATCCATCAAGTTAGAGGAGGTGACTGCATTCAATTTCCATTTCATTCCAATTCATTTTTCACCGGGTAAATCAAACCGCTCTTATCTATGGGATTTTAGGGTAATTCAAAAATGTTCTTTCTATTACAAGATAATATTTTTGAAGTTTTTTTAGTTTTTGGACAAAATATTGGTGTTTGCAGCACAGCCCTCTTTTAGCCAATTGCTCTACCTCACATGGAGCCGGCACCACAGTTGTTAATGGTGATTTGGGCCGGCGCAGCAAATGTCGTTCAAGCTCAACAAGATCTCCGGCAACTGGTATCATCCCAGCTGATCTCGTCTGTTATCGTGATTTGGCGCGATAATGACAATGTTCCATCATGTAAGTCTCCTGTTTTGTGAACTAGCTTCTCACATAACGTACTGTAGTTGGGGATGCTAGGGCGTTCCAGGGAGTTGCCAGCGGGCTGCCGCCACACTACACTGGTGTGCAAAACTTAGGGACGAGATGGATAAAGTAACATAAAACACTAATGACTGGGTGGAAGTAAATGAAAGTGTGGGAGCATGTTGCCACTCGCCTAAGGGATATGCACAGGAAGCTAGACTTTTCTCGGTGGAAGAAGAGCTTGAATAAAGTGCCAAATATGGCCGACCGCGCAAATCGAGGCAGTCTATGGGTATGAAAAAAATTTTTTTTCTCAATCAACGAGTAGCTGCAAAGAACTGTGGTAGTATCCTTCGATACATCATGTCCCGAAGAGAGCATCCTCGATGACTTGCACTCCGAGAAGGATCATAGGGCAAAACTCGAGGAAGGTTCGAAAACGACATGCGGAAGCCAAGAGTTCGGTATCGCGCAACGGCAGCTTGTTTCCGTCATGGAGAGGCGCTCCGAACCTTTGGTACTGCTGCCCGAAGACGAGGAGGTGGCCGACCAAGGACAACTACACCAAGGGACGACCGCTACATTGTGCAGCAGGCAAGAAGAGATCCTCGTCAGTCGGCTTCGGCTATTGCAACGACGTTTAACAGGACTCTAGGGCAAGCCATCTCACGCACTACAGTGGCAAGACGACTGCATGGTGGTGGTCTCTTCGCCCGACGACCGTTACGTTGTGTTCCTTTGACCCCCGCGCATCGGCGAGACCGTTTACGGTGGTGCCAGGAGCATGGCGAATGGACCGATGAGGAATGGAGCCGTGTGCTCTTTTCGGATGAGAGCAGGTTCAGTGGATTCTGGACGGCTTCGCCACCCTCATATGGCAGAGGTGAAATAGTAGGGCACACCATTTCCCCGGAAGCTGTCGAACGTGATCGTACTGGTGGTCGAGGTGTTATGGTATGGGGAGGCATCATGTTGCATGGCCGTACTGACCTCCAGATTTTTGAGCATGGAACCCTCACTAGTCAGCGTTACTGCGACGAGGTTCTCCTACATCATGTCCGTCTTTTCAGAGCTGCAATCGGCCCTGACTTCATTTTCATGGATGACAATGCGCGACCGCATCGAACAGCACAGGTGGAGGAGCTTCTAGAACGAGAGGATATCCGGCGAATGGAGTGGCCCGCCCGTTCCCCCGACCTAAATCCCATCGAGCACGTGTGGGATGCACTGGGTAGACCGCCATTGAAGCACAACCAAATGCACCAATGACGACTCAGCACTTGTACAACTGCCACTGATTGGATGGAGTTGAAATGCCCTGCCTCCAGGAACTCATTACCAAACCTCGTGGTATGGCTGGAGTCGCGTCGTGGTGATCACACACCCTATTAGGATCCGTGTAACTTCTTTTGTAGTACCAGGATAAATCGTGAAGACTTATGTGTAATCGACATGGTTGAATAAAAATGTCATAACAATCGTCTTATTCCGAGTTTCTGTCAGTTGCTTTCTGTACAATATCGTTAAGGTTCTCTCTTGATATGATATGAATTCATCGAGCTATGTTGTCTGGCAGAGGCACAGTGATCGAAAGTTGCTTTCGTCCCTAAGTTTTGCACACCAGTGTAGTTCTCCACCAATTTTTGAAGGGGGGATGGGGGGGGGAAAAGCGACATTACTTGGTGGAAAACGTTTTTGACGCTGAGTCTCACTGAGACGCCTAAGCAACAGCAGGGAACAAAGCGTTACTCCGCTCTTGTTCATTGATCTTGTTAACTGTTCTTTTCCGCTGAATAGGAAGCAGGCCAACTCTCACTGTTGAAGTTTTATTCTGTACTCTCCCACTTGGTGCCTTGAACTTCTAGGGTCCTCTTTCACAGTTTCCGATCTATCACAATTGTAGATGATGGCTGGGAAACTGCGATTCCTGTGGAAATCGTAACCGGCATAGAGCGTGTCCACGATGTGCGCTCGATCGTAAAACAGAAGAAAACTGACGTTCTGCTGATTGTTCCGCCAGCTCGATGTGATCTCGATAAAAAAGTGCTGAGAAAAGCTGTTAATGTGGGTTTCCTTGTGCTACTTTCCCAAACACAGGCCCACGCTCATCAGCCAGTTCGTAGGGTTCTTTCTGTCAAGAGTCCGAGGTGCGGATCAGAGACTGTCCTACTGCCGCGGCCCACAAGTGAGTGACAAGACATCCTAAATTGCAGTCATATACGGTATATCCCACGGTATGCACCGGGCTACTTTGACAAGAATAGTGTCCTACGAATTGGCTGAGCGCGGTCGTCAAGAAGGCTCAATATAAGGATTGGAAGTAAATTGAACGTATCAGCAAAACCAGGAAATGTGGTTTTGTTCGTGCAGCCTTGTCCGCTGCAGATGATGGGGCGTGTCAGGAGGGGTAGGTTTGGCGCGGCGCCATATCCGTTTCCCACCAGCTGTTCGAGCGAGGAAACATCAAGACTGCATCGTACCCGTCGTTTTCCACCAGCTGTTGTCGCTGAATCGCTGAAAAACGGATTTAGCGCCGCACCATACCAATCACTCCCGACACCTCCATCCTCCTCAGCGAATAAGATTGTGTATCCTGCTAGTTCGAGCTCTTCACTGCTGAAACCTTTCTGAGTGCAAATGGATCGCAGTAAGCGTGTTTACAGATTTGGCGAACAGTACCTGAACGAAGAGTTGTGATCCATTGTACTGAATCGCCTATATTGACCGCTACTATTGTGCACAAGGTTAGTTACCTTCTTGTCAGTTTCTGGTGGGGCGTGGGAAGGGGGGGGGGGTCGGGAGATGCTGCACTAGAATGTGGCGCAGTTGTCAAGGTTACGGTCCGAAGTGAGATCCCGAATCGACTTCTGCTCAAGGTAGATTAACCCATTGTCTCTTCATGATTCTTTAGAAACCCTGGAACAGGATACAGCTTCGTGATTCACGGGGTGACGATCCCCCTCCTCCTCCTCCCTCCCCTAATTTCCTCATGTTGCTCGATGCACCACTCCCCCCCCCCTCTCGCTGTCTTACCGACCAACATCCTCGCTTTAACCTCCTACCACCTTTTTCCCAATTCTCCAAGAAAATTTCCAACTTTTCTTACAGACGCCGATCGTCACTAATCAACTTTCAAAATCAAGTATCAGAAATAGTAGTTGTATGGCGGCTCTGAGGTGAAGGCATAAAAGGGAGGGGCTACACAGCGAACAAGAAACAGCAAATAACCGAGAAAAGTCTGCAGCAGCAAAGAAACTTCCCGCTGCTCAGAAATTCTTCCTCGAAGGCAACTGCTGCACCTCTCCCTGGCGCCTAAATACGCTTTCCCCTAATGAGATTCCCCAACAATGCTATACCTCGGCTAGAATGGGAAGAACACGGAGCTGAACGTCACCTGGCCCTACAGGTCAACGCATGAGTCAAGTCACCTTTCAACTGCCTTTTTGATTTTGAAATGAGACGAAGTTTGTAGCGCCTCCTTGGAATCTGTGGAAGCCTCAGAGAACGTAGAATGCTACCTGCTTTAGCACTTTTAGTTGAGCTTTATCTTGTCAATCCTCCCTAATTTTAGTTGCTACTCTCAACTGCACTTAATACTCCTCAGCTCATTACTAGTTTCGAACAAGTGTTTGATTTACTGGAAGTCCATCCTGCCCTACATGTCATTACCCGAGAGCAAGCAGACGGTACGTTCACTTCACTTTTGTGCTCATTAGTTGCCAGGGTTTTATTTGGACCAATGAAGTCACTCGACCATGGAGTTGATGTGATCAGTTTTTTATCTGCATGGCAAGTCAGAAATCGATACACGCTCTTGACGCACCATAAGCTCTTCTGGTTCTGTAGGGGGTTGGCTCGTCTTGTATTTTATGTTCTCCCCGTGAAGCTTTTGCCCTACTGTTTTTTCACTTGCGTTTCAGTTTTTGAGACAATTCCGCGTTGCAGATGTAGTTTGCTGTAAGCTGCCGCGAAATCTTTTAGCCTGAGATAAACAGCAACTCATCTCTCTGAATACAACACACTGTAGTCAGTTTTTTTTTCGCTAAATTGTCGCAAAATGTAAAGATAAGTAGAGGCCAAAGGTGAGTGTGTCCAGTGCTTGTTATTTTTCTCGTTATTTTATTATGTTATCGCAACTTGTACGGTCCGAAGTACAGCCGAGTTTTCGGTGATAGTGTAGGTTGCGGTCAACCAATCTGGATCTTTTGCGCTATTCCACTATTACGACTCCAAAAACTCAAGCTAATTCAGTATGATTCCTTAACCTCCCGAGATTTGTACAGATGTTTATTGTGCTAACGTTTCGGCGAACATCGCCTTGGGGGGTCGAAACCTATCATTGAAACAAGTCACCCAATCACCATTTCAAACTACAGTAAGAAAAACACGGCGCTAAGAGATCCTAGAACTAAGTCGTAAAGCCACCAACCTTTTGACAGATAGGACTTCTACCGGGCACTCTGAGTCTTAAGACTGCATGAGGGTTTTTATATGTTCTGAAACTCCGAGGTAACGGGTCAGAGGGCTCGAGGGGAACAGCAAATTACGGGCCACCGCTGTAATTAGACCATTTCAAGGGACCCATTTGAAGTGCGGAGGTCCTTTGCTGTTCCCCTCGGAGTTTCAAGAACATATAAAAACCTTCATGCAGTCTTAAGACTCAGAGTGCCCGGTAGAAGTCCTATCTCTCAAAAGGTTGGTGGCTTTACGACTTAGTTCTAGGATCTCTTAGTCCGTGTTTTCTTACTGTATGAAATGGTGATTGGGTGACTTGTTTCAATGATAGGTTTCGACTTGCAGGCTCCGAAGAAGGCGATGTTCGCCGAAACGTTAGCACAATAAACATCTGTACAAATCTCGGGAGGCTAAGGAAATCATACTGAATTATTACGTCTCTGATGCCGAGATTAATCGAAAGCCGGTCCTGTGATATTCAAGCTAAATTCTCGCTGAAACTCTGCTTACTGATATTTGGTGTTCTGGTCACGAAGATGACATTCATTTCTAGCGCGGCATCAGTTGACGCCGAATTGGCGCCATCACTTAAACTGATCAGAACTTGTCTACGGGGGTTAACAGGTGGTGGCACCAAATTGGCGCTTATTGGCGCCAAATAGCATTGAAAATGAATGTCTTTCTGTGATCAAGGCAAGAATCACTACCATGGGCGAAGTTTCAGCAAAAAGGTTTTTGATTTTGAGGCCCAATGTTTCGACAGAATCCTTATGAATAACGTATCTACCACTCGAATTACCGGAGATGAGGTGGGTATGGATACGCTCGTCGTGTATGCGCGGTGTCGGCTGCATCTCTGGTGGAACATTTTCGCTCGGTACAATTGTAATCATCTGTTTGTTGAGCACAAGATAAGACGACTCGAATAGAAATATTCAACGAGAAAACATTTTACGCCATGTTTGAATGTAGTAGACAGCCACATCCACTCCATCTCCACAATAAGGAGTGTATCTAGTCGTTGTCAGAGATGCTTCCTCTTTGGCAACGGTCATTTGATTTTCTGTAGAGTTTGTTGTTCCCCGTCAAATGATTTCTCATCAATAGTTAATCAATTTCTCCAAACTTGTTTTCAAGTTTTTTTGAAACATCCTTAAACCGGAACATTATTTGAATTCTGCATTGGGAATGACTTCACAATAGTGTACCCTATTATGTCCGAAAATGCGTTGATCGCTGCGGCCGAAACCTGGAAAACGTCCACGGTTGTTGATTCGCCGAACAATCTGGTGTGATTATCGTTTTCATCGGCTCACTGACAAGTTTGCCTGTTTTCCAGGTTTCCCAGTTTTTTTTCTTGCCTTGTAAGCGATTTTCATAATACCTGGAGAGGCTGATGGAGCATAGGTACGTGGTACAGTAGGATACCTGTCACATGGTAAATGACGAGTTATTGGGTCACTCATCACAAAAAAGGCAGGTCTTGGAACGTCAAACAATGTGACAATAAAGTGTTACGTGACACGCCATATTGGTTTGTGAAATGAGTAATCGGGGACGGGCAAGAGAATCGTAATTTGCCGCTCCGCCGCGCGCGGCGTTTTCTTAACTCGTGTTAACCTGTCGATTGGAGCACCGGACTTCGACCCCGTCATCGTAGACATTCATGACTATTTTCGGTTCTGAATTGCCTGTTGTCGCCATCTACTACCTGGAACCATCGTCATTTGCGGGCGCGACGTCGCACGCGACGCCCACCATCGCGGCGAATTATCTCTTGTCACATACCCTGACATATCATTTCCTGACTCTTGATAAGTACCTGTGGCTATACCTGCGCCCGCCTATGGATGCGCAGGGATTTCTGTGATGATGAATTATTATTTGTTAGGGGGTGATGGGCGAAATTGTTAGTGTGGCGGTAGATTTGATCGCCGTCGCTATCTTTCTCACTGGAAGGCAGCGTCCACAATGTTGGACTGCCAAGGCAATTGTAACTGGTCGCTCCGTCGCGCCCGACGATGGGCGTTCCCTTAGCGTGGCGACTGGAGCACCGAATTTCATGTAGACTACGACATCGTAGACATTTATGGCTATTCTGGTGATTTTCGCCATCTGCTACGCAGGAACATCGTCATTTGCGAGCGGGATGTCGTACGCGATGTCCACCAGCGCGGCAGATTGGGACTGTGTTGTCAAATACCCGTCCACGATTATCCGACGTGCAGATCTTAGAAGCTTAAGGTGCCGCTGTCCGCAGTCGTGAATATGCCCCTGTTTCACGACTCGAAAGTGCGTGATAAAAGCGCAAGGCATCGGGACAATAACCTAGCTCCGCCTTCGTGAGCTTGATCCGCCTTTGTCGTTTTAACACTGTGTAGCGGTGGGGTCTTGATTGGCTTCATTCTCAAGTCCTGTTTTCTACACTCAGTCTCTTTGAACCCTTCAGAAGGAGTGAGCGCTCAACCATCGTTGCTTGCCTCTGCTAGTCCGCAGGGTCCTTATTTGGGGCTTGCTTGATTTGCTTTCTTGCTCATTAATATCCCGCATATGATCTAACAGTTCTTAGCCCTGCAATCTGTAAACACTGTGACTTAGAAATAGATCTTTCCGCCAAGTACGAGTTCCCCATTTTTTCTCGCCTTTTCCCTTTGTTTGAAGACACATTCCACGACAATCGAGTAGGCGGAGATTAGCATACAATGTGCTTTATTCTTTGCTGCTCTCGCCTTTTTATTGCTCTAGAGAGGGGCGCACCCATGAAGGGGCATATGCTGAGACTCCTCTCATCTACCTTTCTTTATAGCAGAATTTCCTTAAAGACAGCCCCCGCGCTCGAGTAGTACATGGTCGTCCTTCCTTGTGCAAGTAGTACAGCCCCCAAGCTAGAGACTGTCCCACTCTATTCGTCTCCACAGCGAGCGAGGAGCGAGCTACAGCCGCTGTAAGTTCTAGTTCTAACGCCTGCTCAGTTGGACCGCCTTACTTGCTAGATGCCCTCCGACGGAGGCCGCTCAGTTGTTCTTTGTTGGGGCGGCGGGCATTAATCGGAATTGCATGTACTTTTTGCTGACCGCGCCCATAAATAATTCTGCTCTCCTTTATTACATTTTATTCATTGGGAGCACACAGTCAACTGCAACCCATCTCGCAAGGTAAAACGCGTAAAAATCACGAATGATGCAATTTCTGTGGTGCAAAAGCTCGACATGCACCAAAAGCTGCACACTGCACGTAACCCTAGTTCGGACGCCAAGTTTTTAAATTTTTCTTTTTTAATGTGTTTTTTGTGCGTGTTTTTGTTGTTTTTCGTATTTTTTTCTTTGCATTGGATGATATCCACTACTGGGATATATGATAAAGCGATTTGTGAGCCAGGGGTTGCACAGGGACCGCAGGGCGGTGTGATTGTCAAGGAGTGATTTTGTTTATATTGTTCTTGAGGGCTGTTCTTGGTTTTTTCCTTCGTTGAGGAATTACTTATCAGCTACTGTTTCATAATTGAACAGCAACTATTCCCGACACTTCTATCGCGGGAGCTGTCGGTGCCTCTCGTTTTCGTCATTGAATAAAACGGCAGGCCCATGATGTTAAACGGAGAATTTTAATTGTAGTTTGGAGGCATTTTCCAGCTTGATCGTGCGGGCAGAGTTCCTTGAAGTGCTGCATGTTCCCGTGGTGGCCTTCATCTCCCCCTAGATTGGCAAAGGGAAGGTTTCACCAATGAGGAAGGCGCAATGGCTCAAGTGAATCGGCTCGATTGATGGACGTGGAATGCCTCCCAAAGGCCATAAATCGCTTGAGTCGCTGTACTGATAACGCTCATTCTCAGGCCCTAATTACCACGGCGATGTCCTTGATTTTTGATCGTCCATTGAATGGAAGACCCTGGTTTTTTTGTGGGGGAATCCCGAGTTTTCTATGGCGCCGTGGTTAACGCGTGCAGCATTTACATCTTATTTGCTCAGAGTCCACGTCTTTAGGGCGCACCTCGTGCAGGAAAAAAACCGCAAGCCCGATGAGTATGGCGCGGAATCGGGTATTCTCCGTTCTCGTCGATATTCATGAATGCTGCCCAAGGCGCCTTCTCCCTACTGCCCAGCTCCGAAACTTAGTCGTTCATTGTATCGATTTCTTATGTTTATCAGCACAGCCTTCGTCGTATTCAGTTGCAAACCGGCTTTTCTGCGCGCAGAGCTGACTTCGGCCCTAATTTGTTGAACCTGTTCAGGTCTTTGGTTAGTTACTCAGCAACGCGAACACGATGTACTTTCTGGCTATCGATCTTTGCTCTATTTGTCTTGTCATTCTGATAGGCGCGCGATGGTTCGGAAAAAGTCTGAGCGAGAGAGGATCACCTCATTAGATACATCTCACCCGAGCTAATGAATAGAGACACTTGATGAGTGTCAGAATTCTTGACGTTGATGTACTGGAGCCTCCCAGTTATAAACTCTCAGTGCGCCATTTCTGCCTGAAACGCGCCCTTTTTTACAATCTTCCCAAAGCCGCGTGCTCTGCCACGCGCTGTTTGCATAACGACCTTTCACGAGTGTGCCGTTATAGTCACGAAAAGCTCAACTGCAACCACCGCTCGATTCCCTTGTTTGTCGGAAGCTTACTTACTGTTGCTCTGATGCCGTTTATAAACTACGTTTTTTGACGCTCCATATCCGCGAGATGGAGGAGGCGTGGCTGCATACCTCATGAAAACCTCACGGCAATTGCGCGTTTGGTGGGATATTGCCGTTTTGTGAAGATTATCGTGTCCTTGTCCCGCATAAACAGGTTGACACTTGTCCCAAAAGGAAATATTCCTCGAAATACCAAAATGTTGCCTTCGAATGGTCTGCAACGCATACGTTCTGATTTTGGGTCACTATCAATGAAACTTCGAGGTTAAAGGCGTACTTTGCGATAGTCGAATGGGCGTGGACTGACAACAGTTGCGTCTAATCATTGGTGACCTCTCGCAGTACTGTTATTGGCCACTCTCAGTACTGTTGAAAGGGTGAGCGCGCCAATGACGAGGGCACAGTCGTTGTAAGGCTGCATTCGGTTTGCTTTACAACCAGGGCAGGTTGTACATTTAGTAATCCTCAAACGTGATTCGTATTTGGTCGCGGGAGGGGGTCATATTTGTGAGCAATTTTTTCGATAGTTGATTTTTCCTGTTTCACGGGCGCCGCATACCCCCCCCCCCCTTTGCGCATCTTTCCCTCTGCTCATCTTTCTGCCCTCCTCCCCCCCCCTCCCTTCCAGCTTGACGGCAAAATTTTGGGCACAAAAAATCGGAAAGCTTTGAGGTATTGCTTAGAGATACCGGTTGGTTGATGGGTAAGCACGGTTCCCAAAAAGATGTGTTTGATCAAAGGCATTTCGCAACAATGAAATGGGCGGATACTCATACTCATTGTGTCTTCCTCATTGCTGCGCCCCCTCCAGCAAGTCATTTTGAGTCCCCGTCAGTAGCTTAGTGTTAATAACTAGA
>MU916597.1:1662-14219 GCA_036418165.1 Cooperia oncophora | reverse complement strand
GCGGCGCCGGGTTCAAGTCCCAGGTCGACTCCCGCCCAGGCCAACCAAGCCTTCTACCCCCGGGGACGGTAAATTGGTACCAGATTCGTCTGGGAGGATAAAACACTGACTTGTACATCGGCTGGCCACCGCAAGTCATTGTATAGGCCACATCGCATTCAATAAGCCACTACGATTCTGAATGGAAGTAGAATGCGTGCCGCATCCCACAAAGGGATTGATCAACGGCGAAGACTTTATCCTTTATCCTTTATCCAAGTTTACCTTCTCTGATGGTAGAAGGCTTGCTTTTCTTGAGCAGGAGACGATTTGGGATTTCACCCCCGGATCGTGCGCAGAGTAAAGAGTGCCACTTGCCACTACAACATCTCTGTCTCGATAACCTAAATCGGACACAACTTTCTAGGCATTTGTTTGCAAGGCTGCAGAGACGCTCGAAATAGCGTTCGAAGAATCACTACGCAGACGGCGGCAGTCTTTGCCTTTCTTATTTCGGTTTTCTGACCATTTTCCAAACACTTTTTATTCGAATCATTGGCCGGGTACTTCATTCAAATCGATTAACGACGCAAAACTTTGAAGACCTATTGGTAATCCGAAGACATGACGTTAACAGTTCATACTTCTATTAGTAGCTTGAGGACATGAAAGTAGCTATTAGTGATCGTGAGGCTACCTGTTCATAAAATCATTGCTAACTCAAATAAATGACCTTTTAGCGCGAAACATTCGCGGCGCTCGAAGCGAAGTCTACGTAGGTCCCATTAAAAGGATGAGGGATGAGGTTTCCCCTCAATCCCTTTTTAGAGGGTGTTCACGCATTCTACTTCCTTATTGAATGCGATATGGCTTATACAACGACTGGCGGGGGATAACGATGAATAAGTTAGTGTTCTTATCCGCACAGACGAATCTGCCACCAATTCAATTCGTTCCCGGAGGGTAGAACGTCTGGATGGCCTGGGCGGTAGTTGATCCGGGACATGAAGAAGACGAAAGCAGAATAATTCCGAAGTTTGGAGGGGGGGGGGGATGAGAGAAGGGCCCTCTGGTATATGCTTTCAATACAGATAGATAATTCATACATGAAGCATATAATTCAACAGAATTTAATTCAACATACCCTGCTTAACTACTTCCAACGCCACCTCCCTTGTGATGCTTTTCAACACACTTTCATGAATGGGTTCAGATCATTCTGAAAACTTCGATCGTCACTCTCCGCAGCTTACATGCATTGCAGATTAGGCCGCCCGTGCGAACATTAAGCGGGACACAGTAAGTTATAACTACTCTTATATACTCTAGTTCGCTGTGGATGAAGGGGCGTGTCAGGCAGTATGAGTGTGCCACCGTGCCAAACCCGTTGTCTGACAGTTACAGAAGCGGGTATGCGGCAACAATTGGTAGAAAACGATTGATACGAACGATATGATACAGTCATATCCTTGCTTGCTTCAGCAGCTGGTGGAGAACAGGTTTGGCAAAGCGCTAAACTCACCCCCCCCCGCGCCACGCCCCTTCATCGCAGACAGCTTGTACTCAAAAAAGGTTGATTCGGACATCTGCAGAAGATGTGAGCAAAAAATAGCGAATTGTGGATGACCGAGAAAATGTTGAAAAATTAGATGACAGAAGTTCAAAACGGATAGCAAAAATAGAACGCAAGATTGAGAAGTCAATTGACTGACCCCCCTCCCCCTCCTGTCTGAAGTTCTGCAAAGTAGGCACGCGATACAATACCATTTCTGCAGCTGAGAACGTCACAGTCAGGGGGACGGTTTTGAAAGGAATAGAGTGTGTTCACCGCGGGGCATGCGGTGTCTCCATAACTGGTTTTTTCTTTTCCATGTTGATCGGTAATTGATCACTATTGGTGCAGCAGAACAGCCGAAAGAGAGCCCATCCCGCCCCTCTCGGCCACGCCTCGCCCGGTGCGTCGTTAACAACTACATCCGACTTTTTCTGTTTACGTGCAGACAACATGTGAGTCTACATTTAAATTAGTTCTATTCCACTTCTTTCTCAGTATTGCCGTCAGAATCAATAGAAATGGAATTATCTTTGGAGTCCTTCGTTGAACTTTCGTCACAAAGAGCGTTCCTTTTTGTTGTTTGCTCCAAACTCGTGCTATCGAATCTCCCATCAGTTCTTCGAATCATCCACCTTCGCTATTTCCCCTTGTTTTCCCATCTACTCGAGATGCTCTCTCGAAATTTGCTTTCTAGGCAGGAACAATTGGTTTTACATACTTTTACAATTGCTTTTACATGGTGAGTGCCTCACTTATGTTAGCGTCTATTGTTGAACGTCGTGACATCGCGCGGACTTTCCTATAACAAACTTCACTACAAGGCTTTAGGGCGAATAAAGCACAAGGTGAAGGCGACAAGGTGCACAGCCACCCAAAAATCTCTTCCTGAAAGCGAGGGACTCCGCCCATATTTGGCGTATGTCGCCTCGCTCGCTGGTGAGATTTCTTGTCTCTGTTGTCTGGTCTCTGGCTCGAAATCTCCTTGGATCTTATATTCGCTCCTAGAGACCAGCAGTGTATTCGTCTTCGTGGATCCTGGTCCTTGCCATGTGTGAAATGAATCCGTCTAGAGCAGTAATCTTCTACTTTCTCAGCTCATAAATGCACGTAACGGGGCTGGACGGTGGTGATACCTGGGTGCCCTCTCCGTGCTCCGTTCGCGCTGTCGCACTACCATTCACATGCCTGACCATAGTCAAACGCGCTACATGTCTGCGCCCTCTCACTTCTGGTTGTTCTCTACTCCAAATGCCTCTTTCGCTATGGGATCTAATAATAAGTGTCGAAGCAAGTATCGTACCCTAGTGCTGCACGTTGGAATGGCGCGGGTGGAGATGGAGAAGGCACCCGGGTGTCACTACCCTCCAACCCCACTTCTGTACACTTTTGAGCGGAGAAACTGACACGACACTGACAGCTACCATAACATCTAATTCGTGGGAAGGAACTTCCTTGGAAGTGAGTATAGAATTTGTCTCCAAACAACTGCAACGATTAGGGCCTTATTGAAGGCGGTCGCGTGAGTTCATAGGTCCGGCGTTCGGGAACAATGGACCGCAGAAGTGCGTCATTAGTCCTCCTCTATGCAACATTCTCACGAAAAGAAAGCGAACCCAAGGGATTTCTGCAGACCTCTGCAAAAATACTGGAAGATAAATGCTTTCATCAATTATAACATAAGTTTTCTTCTTTCATCTTACGCTGAAATTGTGTACGACTTTATGAGGAGAGTACAACGAACTCGAGAGACTGGAATGTATTCCTGCCAGTAATACTACTCAGAACACTGGAGCAGCTTCAGCGCCGGGATAATAGGTCGACATGGGCACATGTCTGCTGCTGCTATACTCCCTCTTTGAACCTGCCTTCGCAAGGCAGGTTTAAGGAACAAGCATTGTAGCAGCGTCAAGGCACGGGATCTCCAAACACTTTGCCCTGCCATCCCTTGGACTGAAGCTGCTCCAATGTTCTAAGGACTTTCCGGTCTTCCTGGTTTGCTTCATGAAATTGAAAGCTTTTCGGAATGCAAAGGTGAGTGATTGATGGCGCTATTCGTTTACTTCTCGACAAGGTGAGCTATAATTTAGGGATAGTCCGCGCAAGCTAAACCCTTTATTTCATGCTCGTTCATCCACAGACTTCAATGGGCTAGGCTCCTTTTCGCGCTTGCAACAAATATCTCCGTGTTCACTTTAAACTCAGTTCCAATCTCAACTAGATCTGGCAAGGTAGCTGGGAGAAGGGGCAGCTCGAATATGCCACGTCATTTCTGATTATCTACGCTCTGACAGTAGATTGATTTAGCTCCAACCAAGATTGTTATGAAAACTTTATTCGGCTGACGTTTCGGCGTCGTCGCCGTCTTCAGAGCCTGGAAAGTCAGAAGACATTTTCGATACTACTCATCCAACACTATTTCAACCTACAGAAAAAGTTCAAAAGGGTCGTAAACTACTGTGTTGACGTCACGAGAACAATAAGAACTAACCTTTAGGGAGTCGACCAATGAGGTCCACCTGTTACCCCGACCTACTGGTAAAGCGGCTTAAATAGGTAGGCCTCCAGGTCACTTTCCTGAGGGACCTCCCGAGGGTCGATCGTGTAGATCAAACTCCTCCAAAGGTCACTCCAGGCCACCCGCACTGCAAAACCCGTCTACCCTCATACTATTGATTACTGTACCAACCCCCGACCCCGCCGCAACGGACCACGGGGGATCGACCCCGTAGATCAAAACCCGCACAGACTCGCGAAGGGCGCCAGCTTCGTGGTCCGCGGGGGCGCTGGATTCCCTGTGTCAGGGTACAGCATCGTTTGTGCAGAACTCATTAGGAGGGGTGTACTTGGGCGCGCTGCGGAGAGGCGTGGGCGGTTCGGAAATCTCAAGGTCACTCAGAGGCCGAGCAAAATGTTTCGACAATTTCAGTTGATAGTAGGGAGTGGAAAGCCATTGAAGTCAAATGTTTAAAAAATGAAGTTATTATGGTGTATTCTTACGCTCATGCGCAGTTTAACATCCTCTTTTCATGGGAAATCCCCAAATGGTTCGTACTTGCCCGCGGGGGAACGTGGGAGCTACGCCACAAAGTAGACTCGCTAAGCACAAACAGCTCCAAAGGTGCATTGTAAGGGAATGGCAACGGACGTGAAAGATCAGAGTCACGCCGGGATGTAAATAGGCAATACGATATATAATAAAGATTTGATAGCAACCTATAGCAAGAAAAATAAATACACAAAATAAATAAGTGTCAGTTTATCGTAAAGTACGTAGATGACGTAAATATACATCTCAACAGATACGTGCGTGTTGTCCTTTACAAACCCTAAACAAACATCTGCTTGCATGGATAAAAGCACCTGAAATCAGAATTTACACCTTTCCACCACCTCTGCGTAGGAGCCTAATGCACGGCGCACGGACCAAACCGATTAGTGATAGCCGAGCTCCTCTTCCACTCATTTGAAGGGAAATATGTGTTTTGAAGGCACACTGAAGTTTCCGAAGGTGTATCCTCCAAATCCGCACATACACGGCCCGTCAGTTTTTTCAGGCTGGGCAGACGGTCCGACCCATCTGTTATGCCCATCGTAACAATATTGCTCGTCAACTATGCTCTCTCAGAAAAACTAAAGCGTATTGGAAAGAGAAAAGATGGAGGGGTTTCAGGACGATTTTAATCCTGATGAAATTGCGTTTGAACGAAGCAATCCTCGCGTGAAGCATGGAAACCAGCTCGCGATTTACCCCTAGCCTATCCAAAACCCATCCGGAATATTTCACCAACGGGGATTGTTCAGTTTGCAACTAGGTAGAATACACAACAGTAGAAACTTTGCCGTTGCATGCTGCTCACCATTCCTCAAAAGCTCCGCACCTAAAAAAGATATAACCCCCGAACAGACCCCAGGACGTTGGCAAGTCCAACAACCGCGCTCCAATGACGTTTTTCCAAAGAAGAGCGGTCGCAGCCTTGCGCCTCCTGCCAGCGCCCTGGTCGATAATAAGCCAAGTATGAGAACGATTTACTGCCAACCAGGGTTATCTTTTTCATTTTAGCTCTGCCATTTGTTTGCTATTTTCATGTTTCGCTTTGTTGTGCGTGCATGTTTTCATTATTTCCCCGTCACCATTCATTGAATGCACATCTGGGCCCTGACACGCTCACCTTGGGGCTATTTTTTTCACCAATTCAGCCTATCAATGATCACCATTAGCCGCTATTTCAATTGTGTTTCTTGTTACAAGTTGCATGTCATACATAGTTATCGAACGAGGAGTTTTATTTTGAATCCTAAGACAAAATTGTAGGTAATGCGAGGCTGTTGTTCAGCCTCATATTGCATGAGGCTGAAACAGCCTTTATTTCCTGTATTTTAGAGCAGAGTGCGCCTTTCGAGAATCCAGATTCCATTTCAGGAAGTCATTTGTGGTGAACATGCATCTGGTTGTCAGTTAGAGCAGGAGGGGAGGGGGGAGGGGTGTATCTGGACCTCTTCGAGGGGGGTGCGGGTTCGTACCCACACGCCATTGACACATCCCATGCTGTATTTTTGTCCGTGGTAACCGCCACACACTCTTCCCTCCTATTGATCTTAGGGTTCTTGGCCATGATCCAGAAGGCCTCTAAGGTTCTCCGCGCCGCGATATCGGATTCACGTGATAATATCGTGACAGCCACCTCAAAACACATGTTGTCATGACACCGTACCCTCAGGGAAAGAGTGTGTGGCGCTTACCACGGAGCATAGGGTACGGTGTCATGACAACATGTGTTTTGAGGTGACTGTCACGATATTATCACGTGAATCCGATATCGCGGCGCGGAGAACCTTAGAGGCCTTCTGGATCATGGCCAAGAACCCTAAGATCAATAGGAGGGAAGAGTGTGTGGCGGTTACCACGGAGCTGGCGCCCTTCGCGAGTCTGTGCGGGTTTTGATCTACGGGGTCGATCCCCCGAGGTCCGTTGCGGCGGGGTCGGGGGTTGGTACAGTAATCAATAGTATGAGGTTAGACGGGTTTTGCAGTGCGGGTGGCCTGGAGTGACCTTTGGAGGAGTTTGATCTACACGATCGACCCTCGGGAGGTCCCTCAGGAAAGTGACCTGGAGGCCTACCTATTTAAGCCGCTTTACCAGTAGGTCGGGGTAACAGGTGGACCTCATTGGTCGACTCCCTAAAGGTTAGTTCTTCGTGACGTCAACACAGTAGTTTACGACCCTTTTGAACTTTTTCTGTAGGTTGAAATAGTGTTGGATGAGTAGTATCGAAAATGTCTTCTGACTTTCCAGGCTCTGAAGACGGCGACGACGCCGAAACGTCAGCCGAATAAAGTTTTCATAACAATCTTGGTTGGAGCTAAATCAATCTACTGTCAGTACTGAAGACCATGCCAAGATTTATCGACAGTCGCACTTGGACACTATCTACGCTCTCTTTCAGAGCAGGAAAGTATATCTACTCTAAGGTTCCGAAAATGCAAGGCAGACCTGACAGAATAGGCGCACATAGCCGCGCCACATAGCCCCCTTGCCCACTTGTACTGACAGATATCTTATGATTGTGAGTTCTCTTTATTGTTGTTTTTCATTTCGTTTCTCTCATTGTAGACATCGCATCCTCCCTAGCGCTCTCCTATTTTTCTTCCAGTGGTGGTCCGCAGCTGTAGTGAACGGAGCACGACATTTCTGCTCTACCTTCTCCGAAGTGCATTTAGGCCAAACACTGCGAAAAAAGAGAGTAGATGGGTTCTGGAGCAGTCTATCCAACGAGAGCCTCATGCTCAGAGATGTGACGCTAAATAAGGGGTACAAACTGGCTGAAATTTCCGTTACTTCCCTGCCGCGGGACGATAGGTGAGGCGCGTGAGGGATAACGACAGTGGCTGCCTCTGCATGAAATATTGTGTTGCTAAAGGTAATGATTACGGGTCGGCGAGCCATATATCATGTATGAATAGTTGCGGTTTGAGGTCAATTGAAAAAGCAGTTGCACTGCATATCGTACCTTGAGGATTCCCCAGGGAGGGGGGAGCATATCTAGTCGCTGGATGGAGGGAGATCGTGTTTGCCTAAGAGAAAAGGAAATGTTCCCGATTGCTGGCTTTTGTTCTCATCGTTGTTCTGTTGTTCTCATCTCACGTGCGCTAGATACCCAGCCGCCGCCCTGCTCCCTTCCCCCTCCTCCTCGCACCCTGCTCGACGGCTGTTCTTTGAGGAACAAGGTGGTAATTTCTGGAAAAAAAAAGAATTCTGAAAAAGTCGTAGGGTATTGGAAGTGGTAAGAGGCTCATACCAAGGTAGGAAATTCTAAAGGCAGCGCCTGCGTTCATTCGATGTTACTGTGCTATCCTTAGATACCGTAGCTTTGTCGGACCAGGGTGGAGGATGCTACGATTTTTGTCAGCTTCGAATTACAGAGGATGACGTCACCCCGCGGTTGTGACGAGGATGCTTGCCCGCGCTCAGCTGGGCTGTCATACCTGGACCGACCCGCTTGCAAGCATAGAGTATATGGACGCTCTCACCGAATACCTGGTATCGAGTAGGTGAAGAGAAAAGCAGAAAAAAATGGAAATGCTCTATATAGGACCCTATGCTGGCCAGGTCGGGGCGACCGACTGCTCACTAGCGAACGGCTCTATCCTCTCGCCTTTTCAGATGAAACTATTTAGTACCTACTGCAACCATAATAGGGACCAGACGAGCAGAGAGGCGTGTCGGAACGGCGGGGACATTTCAAGTTGAACATGGCTTTAGGCGTGCTAGGGTCATGTTGGGAAGGAAGTTTTTACGGATTCAAGGTCGTGTTTCGGAGAATCCTTCGCCAACAGCAGGGTGTATCATTGTTGGTAGAATTGCAGTATATATAAATTCACAGTTCGCTTTTTAGAGAATTCTGAATTGCTGTTTTCTTTCACGCATTTTAGTACCATGAAGTGTAATGCTCTTCTGCCAGGGCATCTTTGGGTCAGCAAGGAAAAATTGCCATTCTTCATGTGAATGCATGCAGTATGGCAAATGTAGTACCATTGGTGAGCGGAAATTCCTTCGATTTCTTGCAGTCTACAGCGTGCACGAAAGAAGCACGCTAGAACGAAGGCCAAAGAGCTCCTTCGCCATGCTGTGCGGGCCCAACACTTTGTTCATATTTTTCCCCTTTCCATTGTAAGTGTTGTTTTTCCTGACTAGAACCCTTATATTCGATTCTCTCAATCCACAGAAAGAAAAACTATGCAGGATTGAGCGGTCATTTATTCCAGTATTCTTGCCTATTCGCAAGCATGCACATCTGCAGATAGGTGGAATGAGGGCTGATACATTATATAAGGGGTCCTAATACTCTGAGAATCGGTTTGACGCGGAGAAGTATTCTATGTGGTGTCCCGTGGTGTTCCCTCCACGCAATCTCACCCTCCCTCACCCACATCCCACAGCCCCACAGTGGGATCCAATCTGTTATAAAATAGTGACACTTCCGCCCATAAGATAAACAAACTCAAAAAGGACCGGAATTTTTCCGCCGTTCCCATTGTAGGATGTGGTACGTGTTCCAGTCTTCCAGACGTTTTGAATGCGGACAACTTATGGGGCAAGCCTTTGTAAACAAGTGTTTCTATCCTCCAGAGCGGGTCTGGTACCATTCAGGAAGTGCGGGAGTTGTGGAAAGTTTGGATGGCCTGGGCGGGAGTGGATCGAGGACCACCCACTGCGAGACTTCCTCGTTTTTTGATACATTCGTTTATAAACTAACGGATATGATAAGAAACCTTTTGAGTAGTGGTTGCAAGGAGGGCTTTATTATGAGCGGCACTATTAAATGTGTTTACAAAAGCAAACTTGTATGTTACAAATACTCAATACAAATAAGCATAAAAAGACAAGTAAACTGGAGGAGGGTATTATCACTAGTAGCGATGGCTTATACTGACTCACGCTCTTCATTTTCAAAATTTTTCAGTTCTATGTTTGTATTTCGTCTCAGCAGTTATTGGCATATAGCTCCTTGTAGGGCAGCGTTCAGACTTCGCGGCGGCACCGTTTCGGTCACGCGTTCGACTCGATCGATGCAGTCGAAACAGGGCACAGCGTTCGATGGGGATTCCCTATGGGGGGGGGTCGTGGCCGCCAAAAGGGGGGGTCGTATTTGGGCTGGGAAAAATTTATTTTTATAGTTGATTTTTCTCGTTTTGGAGGGGGGTCGTATTTCTGGTCTAGGAGTTACGTGGTTCACTTCATGAGTTTTATGAATTTTCTGTGTTATAGGTACTATGTACGCCCGTACGATGTACGTCGCATGCTTACTACATACCCCCCGCTCGACAACTTTTTCGCCGAGTATAAACCACAACCACAGTCAGCCAATCCAGTGTCATTCATGAAAAAGTCGTCGACATCGTACGAGCGGGGGGGTCGTACCAGCCCCTGAAAAAAAAGGGGGGGGGTCGTAAAAGCTCGACCAAAATCCCCATCGAATGCTGCCCTGAGTCGAAAGCTCAAGCGAAGCGCTGCCGTCGCAAAGTCTGAACACTGCCTAACTTACGTCCTAAGCTATTACATAGAACCAAACCCACTTCCTATTCTTTGTATGTTTGTGTTGTTGCCCACTTCATTCAATCCCCAGTACATTCTTCTTCCTAACTTCTTCTTATTGTGTTTTTGCATGAACGTCTCGCGTCAATTCCTTATAACGTTTTCGTGAACTCGTTCCACATTGTTGCTCTTATTTCGCCCACCCTAACTGGCTGATGAGTCCCAGGGTTGATGGAACTGCAATGATGAAACGATATTGCCATAACTGTTTTGTAGTAGTTTTTCTAACTATGTCCAATTCTTTTCTGATTGACCCCTCTTGTTGCCACGCAAGCTCCACCCAACCACCACTAGTATTGTCACCTCTAGAACGGAAAAGAAAACAACAGCAAAAAGTTCCGTCAAATCAAACGTAGTGTCTCTTCTTAGCAAGCAAATACTGCCCCCAATGTGGATTTCAAGACCATTATGTGCATTGTTTGGCCTAAATATCTACATAAACAGAATGTTCTACATCGTACGATCTCGGTTGGTAGCACAGTATCACTATATTCACCAACGTTTCATTGAGTAGAAGAGGGTAAACCTTTCCTCTCCTCAGTGGACCTTGGCTAAGCAATTTTTGCGAGATGGCACTCGTTTCACTTATATACAGAATGGTAGTGTCTTATTGAGCCTATTCAAGGGCACGGAGGGAGAGCAGCTCTAGAAGAGTTCAGCTCCGTAGGATTGTAGTCAGTCAGGGATGTGGTCCTCAAAGCGATGTGGTAAGAGCCTCCTGCCACTTGACAAAATTTTATTTAGCTCCGTCTTCACTAGGTCGTGAGCTGAAATTTGTCCGGAAAGATCGAAGCACTGACCTACACATTGACAAGACACTGAATGTTTTTGTTGTGGAAATGAAACCCCACGGAACTCACCAAGTGTTATTTTGAGAAGTTTTCTCGAGAATTGTTGAAATAGCGGATTTTATGTCGCCGTTAGATTGGCAAGAACGCTATCGCATTAATCATTGTTCAGAACGAGCCAGCGATGTTCCATTAACATCTTCTTGTGCCCTTTCAGCATCCCCTGGGGAAGAGTAAGGATCCCGCCGTGGTCTCCACCACGAGAAATCTTCACTTATGCCATTGGACTCCATTTCAACAACAATAGTAGTGGAGATGAAAAGCACAGAGTGCAGATTTCAGTCTCACACGCTCAGGCAACTATTCGAGCAAACATCAGCTTATTTCAGCGGACCAAGTATCTTCATAGCTCCTTTCAGGACCAAGCTGTGCGCTATGCCATTCGCTCATTGCTTTTTGGGAAAGCGTAGAGATTATTCTGGTGAGCCCAAGCCCTTTGGATTTACCGTCGTCCACCCTTAAAAAGGGGTTAAAGGCACGCCCACGTTCATTTGATGTTCCCGCGCCCTCTCTGGATATCATAGCCCTCCCTATGAGGATGCAGTATGTACTAGTTTTGCATCTCAAAAAGGCGAGAGGATAGCGCCGTTCGCTAGTGAAGAGTCGGCCGCCCCGCCCACCTGGCCAGCATAGGGTCTATATAGGGCATTTTCCATGATTTTTTTTCTGCTTTTTTCTTCACTACTGGATCACGTATTATATGAGCTCCATAACTCATTATTCTTGAAAGCGGGCTCAGCCTTTAAAGGCTAAGCCAAAGCAGTTATGGCAGCCAGGTGGGCGGGGCGGCATCCTCTTCACAAGCGGGTGGCGCCATCCTCTCGTATTTTTGAGCTGCGAAATTAGTACATCCTCCACCCTTGTCGACAAAGCTACGATATCTAAGGAGGGCGTAGGAACATCAAATGAACGCGGGCGCTGCCTTTAACCTAGCTCTTGCCTGTAAACATACTCCTTACCCCTGAGACGGGGTGGCGTTGCATTCGAACATGGCACAGAACTGGTTACTCGTGGGATTCGTTGGACAGAGACGTGACCACATTTGGGTCAAAATGAAAATATCTCTCCAAAAGCATAGCCACCACGACGTTTAGTTGAAGTACGCAGCCACGCCTACCTCATCTCAGGGATTTCGAATGTAGCTCTTGTCTAATCTTCTGAAGAATCTTCGCAGAGGTAATTATCCTCCACGCACTAAACTTCAGGGCTCATCACCTGTTGTATAGAACACAATGCGAGTCATTGGGCAAACGAGAGAGTGGTGCCATATTTTGGGCTGAAGAAATTGCTCTGATTGATGATTTTTTTTTTGTTTCGCGCGCTCACGCACACTCTCTGCCGTACCAAAGTCAGTGAAGAGTGGACCTTTCTTAATTATTCGTTAATGCTCGACCATCTCTGCTTTCCTATTTTCAAAACTTCAAATTTCCCCTGTTGGTAGTGCAGCAAATGCACCAATTCCGATAATTCTGATGATTGGTTGGAAGAATGTGCATCCTCTTGCCCCTCCCCCCCCCTCTGGCGCTCGAAATTTCAGAAAAATTGGCATGATGGCAGATAGGATAGGTAGGATGGGAGAGAG
>MU916592.1:0-11665 GCA_036418165.1 Cooperia oncophora | reverse complement strand
TACTGCCCTCCAGCCCCGTCTCCGTGCACTTCTGGCCGGAGAAAGTGACAAGTTACCATAGCTGCGGACATACTTACTCACACATGGCAAGGTCCAGGGCCCACGGAAAAGATCGGTTGTTTAGTGTTGCGCACAGGTGTTTTGAGTGGATCACAAGATACAGTCCATACGCCGAAAATGGGAATTGTCTGTGAACGGGCCTAGACCTGTCTGTCCATGGAAGAACAGCAGTGACTTCGTATCCCCGTGTGCCATGGGGGTTGAGCAGAAGCTTTAGACCGCCCGTCCCCTGCTTTCTTGTGCAGTCGGACACATCTTTGCCCTGGACCGGGGAAACATGAACGCAACCACCGCATTCCCAACGCAATCCCTGGGCACGCCTTCTCCTGTCGCAGTGGTATGCACTGTGTCAATATCAATGAAAAGCCTTCATGATACATAGAGTAAAATTTGCTGCATCTTTTCTCTACTTGAAGTCTTTTTAGTTGTTTCTCATCACTGCTGCTAACTTTAGATACATCACGCTAGTAGTTAGAAGTCCATTTTTAAAACTAGAGAGAACAATAGAAAAAATGTTCTGTGGAGAATTTGATTTTTCTTTATGTCGTACAGGAGTACTTTCTGATTCCTTCACCTTTACAGATCGGCTTGAAGCACTCGTATCTCGCAATCGGGGCAACAATATGTTTTGTCTCCATGGTCAACGCCCCAAATTTTCTCACGTACAAAATTCACGAAATAAGGTAAGGATTGCCGAATATTTCTGAGGTTACTATGTGTACTTTTTAAAATGTTCGCATTTTTCATATTCCTATATCAGCGCTGTTAGCTGCACTGCACTTAATATTATGCGCTTTATTTGTTTTTATTTATTCATCGTTATTATAAGTTTTCACCTCACACCACGACAAACCTATCCTCTGTCATTCCCTGCTACCCAACGACTCTATTCTCGTTCTGCCCTCTTCACTCCTTGGAACCAAAGACGTAGTGTTTCCGCGACGGGCGTTAGGATTTTGGTAGCAGACGCAGACAAAGACACAAAGACGCATATTCCGATCACACACAGGATCACAGATTGCTTATAGCAAAATAATCCTCATAACAATGCGTTAAAAACGCACTATCCCAGGCTCCGCTGTACGTGCCGTTTTCTTTCAAGACATCTGTTATTATTAATTTATTACGATTTCTTAGATTAGAGCTATTTTGGAATTCTTTCTTACGTTATCAGTCGCTACTCTTCTATCGTCGTCATCCGGGCAGTTGATCAGCCGACCCCAGGGGTCGCGACGCGGCTGCAGCGCGTCACGACCGCGGCGATCAGCTGTTTCCACCCTAATTTAGCAATTTCCTCCCTAATTTTCACTGTATTTCCTATTTTTTCAAGATTATTTACGTTATTGTCTATATGAAGTTTAAACTCGTGAACTTTTTATTTTCTCTCGTAATGGTGTGTTTTTCGCGATTTTTTTTCAGGCATTTGTCTAATTTGTTTAATCGTTTAATTGTTCGCAAATGTTATAAAAATTCCAATTATAATTTACCTTGTGAAGACAAGGAACTGCTAATCTTGGAAAAAGCAGCCAAAAACAGTGGGAAAATGACTAAATTAGGCCGGAAAAAGCAAATAGTTCCTACGCACGCGGTCGCTGCTGCAGCCGCGTCTGCGGCCCGTTGACGACCGCCCTAATCAACTGCCCGGATGACGAGGGTATATTTATATCATAATTATACTATTGTGCACTTATGTGTAATAGCTTTTCTATATGTGGGATTGGTTTGGCTGTCATTCAGACGTCTGATGTATGCGAATCCCGTAGCCACACTGTCTGTTCCCTTAAAGACGTCATGCTGAAAGAGCAGGCTTCTCATAGTCTGAGGAGGGAAAAACTATAGTTTATACCATTGCAACGAGTCGGCCGTTGACCGCTGCCTTGCTCTACCAATAGCGATCGAGTAATGATCGATTCAGGAAAGAAACAGTAGTGGAAAGGTCGCAGATGGGACCAACTGCTTGCAGCCGACTGGTTGCGGTGATATCTACTGTAAACTGAACTGCTATAAGCAGCTGGCCCCCTTTTATAGCACGGGGGCGGGGCTTTTCGCTGCTTCCGGCGCAATCATGTTCGATTCATTGCAGGTCTAGAGGTTACTACGGATGGTGAAACAATACGGTCTGGTTCACTAGTCAGACCAGTAGAGCAACAATATGGGTGACTCATCGAATAAGTAGCATTCAACAGTAGCAGCAGTATAACAAGAAACAGTGTAGCTGAAATCCACTCAAGAACATATTAAAGCAGCTTATTTCGTCTACCGTTGCAATATTTATTATTATATTATTTATTACTATACTATTTATTACTATATTATTTATCACTATATTATTTATTACTGTAGCATTCATTTATTGTTGTACTGTGCATTTATTTAGTTATCGTTCACCTTATGATAACCTAGCGTTAGTAAAACATTAGGAGAGTGGTTTAGGTTGAACGATACATGTGTGGTCAGAGATCCGGCTCTGCTTCATGCAGCAGCATATCTACCTGGTATAGCGGAAATAGCACTTGCAAAGCACTGCCTCGTGAGTCATTTTTCTCTCTTCATTTCCTCTGCCTCTCGCTCTTTCCGCATTTGAATGCGATACAGAAATAAAAGAAATAATTCCTAACAGCGAGATAATAGCAAAAATAAACATATCACATCATTCAGTAACAGTTATCGTTCTAATAACAACAATCGCAACAACGGTCGTAGTTATAATGGAAGTGATAATTATGACAATGAATGTAAAAATAGTTATTATCCGAAGAGATGTGGAACGTGGTGGAAGCGTTCATTTCGATTTGTGCTCCCCACGATCGAGTGGCTCACGAAATTCAAAGCGTAGTTCGTTAAGGTATTTCGACTCGTCTTCTGGATATCGGGTCTTGTCTTCAAAGTGATACCATGCTGCCTTTTATCGTTATTCGTCTGGTTACTGCTCGGTATACTAAAAGAGGTAGGAGCTGTCTGCATTTCTGTCACTATAACTAGGCTCTCCCTTAGTTACTCAACAGTTACTATCACTTCCACCATGCGAATTCAGGTCTAAACCCGCGAAAGCATGAATTTTCCATGTAAGGGCACAAGGAATCAATGTCGAGGGCTGACCTTGACAAATGCTGTAACACTTCTGAGTAATCTAACGTACCCTCATTCCTGGTGAGATAGTGTAAGGGCAAACCACTGAGTTACCTCACGCGCCGTCCGGCCGGTGGTCAATCAAATCGGCTTCTGCTCCGTCCAAACAAACAAGTACAATCATTCCATAATCGCTATATTGGTAGCAGACGCGCTGAGAGGACAGAAACTCCTACCTGCACATCTGCTCGCCACTTAAGTCGTTCAAAAAAAGGGTTCTTCAAACGGCTTCTTTTTCCCAGTGGCATACACAACACTCAAAAGCAAACATCCCGACGACCCTGCGAAAATTTCATAGGTAGCGGAGTGAGATACAAAAGTGTAGGTGCTAACTGGTCTGCCATGACGAAAAAGAAGAGAAAGCCGTGAAAAGCGGCACTCCTTCTTCCAGATCAGAGGTGATGAATCGATGTGGGTTTCTGGCGAGAGACGAAACAAGAACAGAGAGAGAGAGAGCATGCAACCGAGCTAGACTACAAATGAGCATATGAGCGCGGGCAGAGTCACTGACTCTTTGACGGGGTCATTGGAGCAACCGTGCGCCTTGACGCCCTCATCTCCCATCTCGAAACTCTAGGCTAAGAACTTGCGTGAAATTGATGAGTGCAGTCTATACTACATGTCCGTAGCAATCGCACTGATACTTATAAGTGATCAAGGACCACGCCTTTAATAAGACGCTCCTCTTCATGATCCTCGTGTCATACCCTAAGCACTCATGGCTACTCATAGTCCGTTTTGTCGAGTTAATGGAATGAAGCGATTTCAGGTGAAAGCGAATCGAGAAAGATTGCTGAACACTCATCACAATGCAGCAAAATCCAACGGCAAGCTTGTTGTAGTCACATCAAACGACAAACATCAACGGACGAGTAGCGTCAGGTGATAAAGCTTTTACAAATTAGCAGTACTTTTGATGTTGCTATTCAGTTTCATGATTGACCACTGCTGACATATCGCTCAGATCTTGTAACACATTGAAGTAAGAGTTTTCAGAGGCAGCAGAGGTGAGAAGGCCGATCGTACGACTAAGATGCTGTTGGCTATTGTTTTCGTTATGTTGTTCACTGAAATGCCTCAAGGTATCATGGCCCTGTTATCAGGTCAGTGATTGTTGAGCCTCACTTCAAAGACAGACTCTGCACTCGACCAATTCCTAGAATTCATTTTTTACAAGTTATCCATTACCTATGAGATTGTCTTTCTCTCACAGCTCCACAATTAGTAACAAGGGCACTGCTGCCGTCATAAGATGGGGTTGCATGCGGTAGCTTCAAACTGCCTCGTGTATCGGGGCCGAGATGTGAAAATACGCCACTCATTCCCTGTGGGACCATTCTGTGGTATCCGTCATCTGATAACTAGCGTTCCAATATAGTGCGTAAGCATGGTTCACAGTGGCGTAGTGTTTTCAGAAAATCTCTAGTATTTCTCTAGCTAAATAGTGTGTTACGATCTTTATTCCTACGCTGTTTTTTATGCACTCCTCATCCCTGAGACCGAGTGGGCGTGGCATTCAAATACAGCATATACTGGGTTACTCGTGAAATACTTCAGTTTGGGACAGCTGGCAGCTGGCTCTGTGTTGGGGAGCGACAGGTCGGCAACCGTGTCAAAATGAAAATATCTTACCAAAACACCATCACCGTCACGTTTAGTTGAAATACGCAGCCGCCTACCCCTTCCCAGTTGTCAGAGCTCAAATACCGTCATCCGTAGAAGGTCCCATCCATCTTGGAGGTTGTATACTAGTAGTCCTGTATCTTCAAACGCAGCTGTGGAGCGTTGCGCTCATTCTGTGCGAGCCCGTTCTGACTTCCTCCTCTCTCGTCTTTTGTCTCTGGGCCCTCGCTCGCGCAGCATTGCCTCGCGTATTCGAGTGCTTGTTCAGATCGAATCTTATTCAGGGCACAATTTTGTTTATCTTCTCCACTAATATTATTAATTCCCGCGAATTTATGTTCAAACCCAGTCAAGTCGTCAGCTCATACTGTGTCTCCAAAGGCACAGTCCACACCGATGATGTGTGTGAGCCGCGCCTGCCATACAGCCCTCCTCATTCGCGCCCCTTTTTTGACACGGTAAATCTACAGGTTGTATTATGAGTGAAAAGCGACAGAAGGCAATATTTGCCCATAACAACACAACCGCATCCGTTTGTTAGGACCTGCAGCGTGTGTTTTTTTCAATAATAATAATTTTATTAATACATTCAATTAACTGCACTTTAGGTATGATCTCGCAAGAGTTCCGACGTCATATCTACAATAACCTGGGCGACCTGCTGGACTTATTCTCACTATGTGAAGCATGCATGTCGTTCATCATCTACTGTTCCATGAGCGGACAATTTCGAAATGTTCGTTCTATTTTTTTTACTTTTCACTTGTGCTCAATTTCCATCTTGACTTTGGGCTCGGTTTCAATCATACACTTTTGAATTTTATTTTTAAGAAACTTTCCTGGGAAAGAAATCGCCAAGGATCCCACTCCACCAATATTTTCACCGTACTTACTTCTTGTTTTATTTATCCGGTGATCAAGATAGCTTGTTATTTTAGCGAAATCCTCTGGGCGTCGTAGACCCTAAGTTTCCCCACTCATAGTAAGCAGTGGCTCCTCTTCCATGCAATCACTTAAGTTTTCATACGTGACCGTTTCTTATAGCTACCAAAAAGTTCGTCTATCGTAACTATCTGTTATTCTGGATTTTAGATTTTCTAATCCTTATTTCTAAGGGATTACCAATTCTTCCCGACTCTTTTGTGTAGTTCAGATATTTCAATCAGATATATGTGTGGTCGTTTAGGAATTCCATCGTGTCTTCATTCCAAAATCGGTGAATTGCTCTCGACGACAGCCGTCTGTTCGTCGGCCATCAGATACATATACCAAGATGTCGTATCTGAAACCGAACGATGCGTACGAGAACGGCTCATCCACCTATTCTGATTTAGATAGAAGTGGAGTCGTCAAGGTCGGTAAGCTTTTATCATATCTTGTTCATTTATAAAGATGGGTCTGTCATCCGTGGTGTTAATTGTTCCCTGTGACTGTCTGGACTGCAGGGAGCCTTTCTTTGACATTTGTCAATAGAAGCAGTGATGTGCCAACAGTAGTGAGAATGGGCCAACTCAAAACATAGTCCATGGCCGCCCTCGAGAGGGGGGAACAAGCCATTGGTGCTCTCTCATTTTCTAATTCGCTAAACAGAGTGTTCGGAGGATATTACGTCGCGATTTGCCTGGGCGATCGCCGCTTTAGAAGACAGACTGTACGCTCATCGCCGACGGTCGTTTCAATGTGGGGTCGTTTCCATGGGTCCGCAGCTGCAGTAGCGAACCATTTTCTTCGCTCAAAGAACGCTCTGCTGGAGAGTGGTTACACAGTTCATGCCCTATCCTCACACTGCAGCACTTGCGCACATACAGCAACGAAACATATGCTCAGTGGCAGAGAATCGGAAGTGAGAGGGTGTGGACAATCAGCGCGTTCGGTTACGACTAACCGTGTGACTGTTCGTGCACTTTTGAGCGGTGAACGTGTCATACCACAGCTCAACACACCTCACACATGGCAGTGATCAGGTGAGTGTACAATTCGTTTCTAAACATAAGAGTCACTTTGCGTCGGAGTAAAAGACCTGCCCTCCCAATTCATCGGATCGTTAGAAAATTCCACACATTCACCTCACTCAAATCACGGCTTCTTCGCTCCTAGGCACTCCCTTGTAGAACGAAAAATAGGTAGCGCACAAACAATATGAAGGCAATCTTGATGTCCTGAGTGGTTATTTATTGGTATCCTCTGAGACGTCTTGGCTTATCTTGATCCAATAAATATTCTTTTGTGAGGTTATCCTATTTAACCATGAACGCTTTTCAGGTGATCATTGACCAGAGCTCAAGCCGCGCGGATATCACTCGTATCACACCCTCACCCGGAATTACCTCATCAACACAGGACGAACCGGCGATGGATGACGACGAACGTAGTCAGCTTCTAGACATGAAAAACGCGATCGTCAATGGTAGCATTAAGGAGCAGCAATTCAAAAACATTTGAAGCGAACTCTCCAAGGCTGGGGAAGCATGTCCTAATCTACGAACGAGTGCCTCTATAGAATTCATGTGTAATTAACTTTAACAGTGAACTATGAATCTCCGTTAAATGTAAGCAATAACGCTTCCACGTTTGATAGGTTTTTCCTGAAAAAGATTACAAATATAGACCAGATTTTTAATGTTATTGTTAACGATCCCAAGCTCGGCGTCAATTTCTGTGTATTCTGCGATTTCGAGCATGGTGGCCTAAATATGGGGTATTCGTGGTAAATTCGCAGATTAAAAAGAACAAACGAGTGAGTCAGGTCTACCACTGCGTCCTGCTTCATCCACCTTACTGGGATTAAGATGATAAAGAGAATAAATGTGCCTAAGAAAGCAAGACAGTGGTCGGCCACGCTCCGCCCACAAGATCACGCGCTGATGCATATGTTTCACTTGGGGAGGGTGATAAGTTGAGGGGGGGGGGACAATGCGAACATTTCGTCGAATTTTGTCCATTCGATGTTGTGAACTGGAACTCCGTGCGCATGAAGGAGAACCCGACACTTCAATCCAGGTTTTCAGTTGGAGAAACACTGAGTTCTATCCACCGAATCCGAGTTTGTGCAAAAGAAAAACTGATGAACGTGGGCAAGAGGTGGCTACGGTAGAGCTAACCGATCTGTTGCCCAGCTCTATGTTATCTCCTCAAAGAGTCCAACCCTCTAGTGTCCTTCGCGATGAAATGTGGTGACGTTGAGTAACTGGAAGACTTGTTGTAAGTCATGTTGTCAACAGATCCGCCACGCCCAATAACTCCCATTCCACAGAAAGAGGTCATGTGCGTCCGTAATTACAGAATAACATGGAAGATGACGTCGAAAATTACACTACTGTATATTCTACTACTCTCACTGTTCTCGTGTGCTGTTTTGTTTCAAGTCAACTTCATTCTCAGGGCTCTGTTTCCGGTGCTAAAGTGGGTGGGAACGATTAGTCGGCGTGAATAGACCACGACCACTATTTGCTCGTCTGCGCCCCTTGGCGTCGTCGACACCAACTTATTGCAACTTCCCCGAGAGATGGCAGATGAGCAGAAAATGGTTGTGGTATGTTCGCTTCGTCAGCTGTTCTTCCGCCAAGCTACCTTAGCACCCTCTCTTCCTCTTTCGAAAAGATTTTTTTGTATGAATTTTGGTTGTCAAATCTGAATGTGTTTTTGTTTCTGTGCATATTGCCATGTTCCGGGTTGAGCGATATTCAGTAGATGGGCCTTTCCGCACATTGTTACTCTATTCATAATAGATGGTTTTAATCATTATGGATCAATGCTCTTCGCAAACCCTACCTGGACACTTTCCTTTTCAGCCCAAAATTATTGTTATCTTTTGGTGCCAGGATCTCAGGATAATCGATTTCTGAGGGTTTTTGAACCATTTTGCTTAGTGCTATCAAATTTCATTCAATAAACGTGTCCAATATGGTTTTCAGACTTTTCACGAAAGTTCGATTTGCAAGACTCTATTGGACTATTCGTTACGTTCGTTAGACCAATAATTAGCTGCGATAACCGCTAATACGCACTAATGATTGGAAATCAGCGGCCTTCAACATGGATTCTCATCGAAATGTGTTATGAGCCATGCATTCCACCGCCTACTGGTCGTAGTTACAAATGTGTGTTTTTCATCCCGGACAGTCCGGGCCGCCCTAGTTTTGGTTGCTCAGCCTTTGTACAGCTGAAATGAGTGCGTGGTCATTACAAGTAATTTCATGCCATTGTGTGGTCGTGATGTCACCAAATATTGCACGAGTAACGTCTGTGGTAACGAGGGTACACTTATCCCATGTTGTTCATAATGCTGAACGGTATTTCAAAGCTTGAGAGACGGCACAAGCTTAGTTTCTTTGCCGCGGATTTCCTCTGGGGACACTATAGGATGACGGGATATGTTGCGAATAAGGAAAACGAGCCGCCTTCCGTTCCTGAAGACGACGGTCTGTTCGAAATTGACCGATAAAGCTGTTCGCCCAAAAACAGACTTGGTTAGAATAATAAAATAGAAACAACACAGGAAATCGTGGTGCCTGGGATTTCTCTTCTGATGTCTTCTATTTTTTCGTCGCGTTTCCCGATGCGAAAATCTTACGAAGAGCGCGTTGCCCAACCGGGACTTCAACCCGAATGATATAAAGCATTTTTAGATAGCCTAGCTATCCTCATATAACTTTCCAGTGTTCCAGAATCCTATTCTTGTTCCCAACCCAACATGTTGTGTTCTTTTGTTTTTCTTGCTTTGAGAATTAGTCCAGTTAATCTTATAAACCTATTAGTTTTCATATCTGTTCCTGTCTAATCGATACAACCACGCTGGTATGTTATCGTATTATGTGGCAGATTGCAAGCCGCGGCCTCGGTCTCAAGTAGATAACTCCCTCCGGCGGTGGTCAAGAAGGCCTGGAAGTCCTTTCAAAAGGCAGGCCGCTATTCCGAGGTGTATTTCTCCTGCCGTCAGTGCGTCATCCCACCCGCCCGCCGCTCAACTGCAAGTACCCTAGCAATGGCCGCCATAAACTCGTCGCCTTCCACCTCCACCCATCCTTTTCCTCTTAACACTTATCATTATTCTTCTGTTCTCTTTTTTCTGTTAATAAACTGTTCGGTACTTATGTATTCACCACAGAGCTCAGGGACACATATCGCGGCTCACACCACAATTACGCCATGTTGGGGGATAGAGTGCATCGATCTTTGATAAGAAGGTGTTTCTAAGGGGTAGTAGGCCTTCTACAACCATTGCTATGGCCCATTGCTAGTGACACCTTAATGGCACGGTACTGGCCAGGTTGAGCGCAGAGAGGTTGACGTAGCCCTTGTAACGATAGCGTGTGTACTGCGAAGACACCGAACCGCAGAACCAGCTCTTTCCCTTATCACCCCACTCTTACCGTTCGGAATGGGGAGAGCTACAAGCGGGACAACCGCACCGCAAGGAAACTCTCCGACATTGAAGATGGATCTTGTTTTGGGCAGTGGGCGGGACGTTGCCTTGGTCGTGAGCGCGTCGCGCCTTCCTCACTATTTTCGAGCTACGGAAATAGTAAAGTGTCTTCTATATTGGCCTACTGGACTAGTTTGACAAAGCAAGGTGTTACATCAAAGCAGATCGTGCCTTTTTATGATTTTTATGCCCTAGCCTCATGGTACCCACATGTTTAACTTGATCAGCCACGCATAATGGTAAGTTCCAAAGTCCTGTAGTAAACTTTTATCCATAAAAACAAGAAAAGTCGATGACTAGTGGAACGAAGAACATGATCGTTTCATAGATTATAATGATTCAGGCAGCGAAAGCAGAAAGCGCGTGCAAAGCTGTAGAGAATTAATCGATACAACAATGAAATATATAAGTAAGCCCTAGAAAATGAATATCAAACTTCACCTATTTACGACAAAGTCGATCACAAAGTCGAAATTCAAAACACAGAAGATTCATATATGAAAACATACTCTGTTCAAATATGAAATAGGAATTCACACACTCAGAAAGGTCGTGTAAGTGAGGCGGGCAGATACGTGGCAGCACGCGGGTTTTGAAACCAAGAAAAAATCACCTTTAATCTCACACAGTGGTCGTTCCTAGCTTACTGAAGTCTTTTGTTCAATATGAAAGAGCACTCAGGCTAGATGTGAATAAGAAATGGACAATGGAATGTCAAGAGATCGTAGATGGACAAATGAAGCCATAAATGGAAAAGCGGTCGTATGATTGGTTGACAAATCGTTGAAAAAGAATCGTCTCACTGATTAAGTATCCCGTTTATGATCGGGTGGAGCCGAAATTGTAACGGAGCGCTTGATTTGTCCGGCTAGACTACGAGCCGGTGACATTGAGCAGTCTCGTGACGGTACATTGGAGGCGAATTCACCTGTAATAAAAGATTCCAGGAAGGACCAATGAATCACCTCTCCAGCGAATTCTCGTCTTTGAAGGAGCGCTCGAAAGGGCGGAGTCGGGCATATTGCTAAGCGTTCCTCGCTAACGTGCGCCTGCTTTCTGTAGTTTTCCAAGGGCGCGAAAACTGAGGTGAAAATTTTCCTTCTCTCTAACAAGGGAATGGTTTGAACTTCCCATGGAACTTTGAATGGAGACCTAGGTACATCGATAGAGCCTCGAATGCTGATTACGAATATGCAGATTAAAAGTGCTACGGGGACCTCCCAGACGAGATCTGGGTGGTCAAAGTTTGAGTTCTGGCTCGTAAGCGCTGCTGATCGATGCCTCGGCAGTGCCACCGTGGCCTCGTGGTAATGGTCTCGCTTTCAAGTCAAACGCATGCGGGTTTGCATCCGGTTGGCGCGAAAATTTTTGCTTCGCTCCGTATAAGAGCTTCAACTCTAATTTTCGAAATTCTTCCGAATTTACGGC
>MU916590.1:0-10350 GCA_036418165.1 Cooperia oncophora | reverse complement strand
ACTTGACGGGTTTTACTCCATGGCTCCACAAGATTTCACAGATCTCTACATGATGGATCAACAGGAAAATGAGAAGTAGCGAAAATGCAAAATGCTCTCCTCTCCCCCCCCCCCCCCCAAGGCGAACTGCTCCCTAATGTAACCTATGCTTTAACATTGCTATAAAAAAGTGATTTCCAAAGATTGAGCTATTGTTTAGTGGAGGCCCTTCCCCGAATTCCCAAATGTTCTTGAGGGTCTTTCTTGAGGGTTTCTGAGAGTAATCCGGAATTTGTCCTCTCTCCTCTCGAGCTCTTGGTCACAATTTTCTGGGCGCGCTAAATGAGGAAATCGGTGGCCCAGTGCCACCTGCTCCTTCGTTAACTTATCATAACCCCCTCGACCTAGAAGTCCTCACTTATTTCGTTACCTCCTGCACCTCTAACCTTCAGAGAAACTCCCTGATGGACGTCAAGAACACTGGAAATCTCTATTCTGCCCTGTACTTCCAATGCCTTTTCACGGTGGACACACCCTCTTGGAGAGCCAATGATGTGAGAGCCATTCAGTGGCTCGAATATGACCCCTCCTGGGAGTTTCTTATCCAAGCTGATTACAGATACCCGAACTGTAGCTCAACTGACAGCAGATAATTTGGCTCAGTGCCTCTGAGGATACGAAAGTGGAGTCAAACAAGTCCCTGCTCCCTCCTTCCCATATAGACTTCTTCGTGCGATCTTCCTCAGCTGTTGGTGGAAAAATTCAAATTCGCTGCTCACACTCTCGCGGACTAAGAGTGAATTAGAGCGTTTCTGCGCCATGCACTTCGTATTGCGTGAAAGAGAGACGTGCTTGGCGAAGTCGTATTCCTACCCACCAAAGCACGTAGCGCCGTTGGGGAGTGGGGAAAATTTTTACTTAATGCAAACGAAGCGACCAAACACCCCCCCCCCTTGGCTGGGTATCCCCTATGTACGACGTGCTCTGCTACCAACAGCTATGCATGGCTCACACTTTATGCTCCATATGCAGGGCTCGCCATCGCGTTGTGATCATTTCCTGAAAAATACGACCTCCCCCTAATTCCATCCTCAAATACGACCCCTCCCCATGCTACCTACCACTTTCCTAGATTTTCCCAACTTCCTACCACTTTTCCACCATTTTCCCCCGAAAAATTTCCAGTTTTTCAGCCAAGAACTTTCCGTCCAGCGGGGGAGTGAAGGGGGGGGGGTATATACCCAATGTAAAACAGAAAAATTTCTCAGAGTTTCCCCAACTCCTCACCAATTTCTCCGGAATTTCTTAAGAAAATTTCAAATTCTGGTTTCCGCTATTTGCTGTCATGCGGGTAAGTCGTCATTCTTTCATCTAACATTTTCAACTATCGAAGATAATCGGTCAAATACTCCCCCCGTTGTGGTCATAACAACGATGGCGGGCCCTGTCCATATCTCACTAGAACCCCCAGCTTTGACAGGTGAATGTTATTCTCAAGCAACTGGTAATCAAACGTTATTACCTCTTCTCGGGAGAAGGTGGTCAGGACAGCGAACTAGCTAAGGAGCAAAACATGCTCTAATGTTAGATTTTGAAGCTGTTTTGTTATGATAACTGCTGTTTAACGCCGCAGTACGCGTTCCGAATGTTATCACAAGAATGCTGAGTTGTGGGCAAAAGTCGTGCCCCAGGCGGGAGTCGAACCCGCACCTCACGCTTTCCGGGCGAGTGCGCTATCCGTTACGCCACCAGGGCCGCTTTTACCCTCTCAGCTTAACGGCTTTTATGCCGTAGCCTATCAGCACTCACACGTTTAACTTGGTGAGCCGGTCAGCCGTAATCGATGGGATATCGGCATGAAACCGCGAGGCCTAAGGCTTTAGATGTTTTTGAAGCTGTTTTGTTATGATAACTGCTGTTTTAAATGTGTTATATTTTGCTATATTTGATAAGTTGTTTGACATGTTTGATTTGGTTATGATAACTGCTGTTTAAATGTGTTAGGTTTTGTTGTTATAATTTTACCAGCGATTTTGGAATTGTGGATAGCTGAATCTTCTACAAACTGTGGAAGTGGTCTATCATACAGAGCGGCAAATGCATCAGTATCTCGGCCCATTGAATATACTCACCTTTTTGCATAATCTATAGTTTCGCGTCTCTATGCGACGCTCTGACCACAGCTTATTGACTCTGATTTATGGCACCAGTCCATGATCATAAAATATTTTTACAACTGTAATCTTTATGTGCAAGAAAGAGCCCCTTTCACACTCGCGACACTTTTCTAAACCACACCAAAGGAACGAGTCAGTAACCCGCCACTTTGCTCCAACCACAAGGTATTCAGCACCTTAAGGCGTTTGACTAAACTGGTTCCATCGGCTTAGAGGAACCAACTGATATAGGGCTTATCGGCCATTGGGACAGGGGATCTAATTCGGCCTCGAACAAAGAAATGCTCGGTGATTTTCCTCTTTTCGATATCTCCCTTCCCCCGCAACATCAGCTGGCTCACGTTCAAGGTAGATTTCACGATAAGCCGTAGAGAAGCGTAGATAAGGGTAGAAAAACAGAAGCATGATGGATGACCTGCTGGTGAGGTCCAGAGAGGGGAGCGCCGAAAACACCCTAAATGATGTCCTGCTTGTTCCAAGCGAAAGGAAGAGAATAGTTGATGTTCCGAGCGACAGAATGGACAAAAAACAGCGAAAGAGCGAAACGAGAGGCTCCAGCGAGGGCCAGGGTCGCTTGTGCTAAGGTGGAGATGCATGAACAACTTCGGATACGTGATTGTCCCGTCCTCCCCGACCGTCTTGCCCAGCACATACAGAGGTTTCTGGCTAAGACCGCCATTATTTTTGGCCCATCGAGGTTTATATATGTAAGTAATCGCTTTTGAAGGCATTACGAGAATTTTTGAGGCTTTCCTTTTCACGTTATTTTCAACGCCTCTCCAAACACGGTTCCGCAAAAGTAACAAGATTTCGAGTGGTAGTTTTCGCTCGTTGCACCCAGGAAGAGGCCATCGCGTGCTGCTCATCTGTCAACACTCAACTGCGAATAGTGACTGCTTTCTGGGGATGTACAGGGGGGGGGGGCAAAAAAAAGTCATTTTGCCTCCATGACTTTCAAGGCGCTATAAGTTACACTTTATTAAATTTTTATCGGACATTTTTACTACCATATTAAAGAGCACATTAAATACTATAATGATACTCCGCCACAGCCTTCTGGAGGAGCGCCATCGAGAGATTCTGGCACGCAACCGCGATGTGGTCCTGAGATCAGCGAGATAGTCGATTTCTCCGCCACCGTAGACCACCCTATTGAACTCCGCCCGAAACCAGTATTGAGGGGTGTAGTTCAGGACCCCCCGCTTAAATACTCCACCTTTTCCAGGTACTCAACGATCTCCATTCCAAGTAGGCGAAAGTTTTTCCAACGCCCTTCGATTCCACGTGGTGGCACCAATGCTGTAGCAGTACAAAGTTTCCAAGAAGGTACGGGCGACCACATGTAGGGAGGATATTCTTCTCGAGTTACTTGATGTAACCGCCAGCGCTCACCTTCAGTCCGGGTCTACAAAGAAAATATCGGTCTTCCCATTCCAGGTACCCCGGTCCATACCATCATCTCGCGCCTCGGCGACTACGGTGAAGATGATGTCCTGGACCGTAGCGACGTTGCCGGAGCTGCTCGATGTTTGGGGTCTGCAGATCAAGAGTACTGGTCTCCAGGTAGCTATCCATGGGTGATTCCATTCAAGAAGTTCCGCAGCTGTTTGGAGGCCACGTGAATTCCAAAGGCGTTCTCCACTCAGGCCGCGACTGGAGATGACTTCATATTTTGGTGTACATGAAGGTGAATGGCGGCAGCCGGCTCCTGCTTATAGAGGAAGATCTTGGGTATCTTCCGCCCTGGTACTCATATCCACTTCCTCTGTCTGGGCTGCGAAAACTTCGCTCATATGTGACTCGGCCGGAATGACTTTTTTTTTGGCCCCCCCTGTATATTTCCGGTGGCTCATCGATCAGGGACTCTCATTGGGTGGCACAGCTGCCTCACACCAGTATCTTCGCGCCCCATTGAATATACCCACCTTTTTGCATAATCTATAGTTTCGCGTCTCTATGCGACGCTCTGACCACAGCTTATTGACTCTGATTTATGGCACCAGTCCATGATCATAAAATATTTTTACAACTGTAATCTTTATGTGCAAGAAAGAGCCCCCTTTACACACGCCGACACTTTTTCTAGGCCAACCAAAGGACCGTCAGAATCACCACTTTTGCTCAACCAAAAGCTATCGCCACCTAAGTGCGTTTGCACTAACTGGTTCCATGGTTAGAGGAACCCAACTGCAGTATAGCGCTTGTCGGCCCATTTGGGAAATCCTCCAACAAGGCGGCTTCGAATACCTAATGCTCGAACAAAAACAATGCTCAGTGATTTTCCGTTCTTCGATATCTCCCTCCCCCCGCCCCAATTAGCTGGCTCACGTTCAAGGTAGATTTCACGATAAGCCGTAGAGAAGCGTAGATAAGGGTAGAAAAACAGAAGCATGATGGATGACCTGCTGGTGAGGTCCAGAGAGGGGAGCGCCGAAAACACCCTAAATGATGTCCTGCTTGTTCCAAGCGAAAGGAAGAGAATTGATGTTCTGAGCGACAGAATGGACAAAAAACAGCGAAAGAGCGAAACGAGAGGCTCCAGGAGGCCAGGGTCGGCGCCGGTTGCTAAAGTGGAGATGCATGAACAACTTCGTCATGCGTGATTGGATCCCGTCCTCTCCCACCTCTTGCCGCCAATGCTTCCGATTTACAAGAGTTACAAGTTTCTGCTAACAGCCGACATTATTTTTGCCCACATAGAGGTTTTATCCTTGTAAGTAATCGCTTTTGAAGGCCATTACGAGAATTTTTGAGGCTTTCCTTTTCACGTTATTTTCAACGCCTCTCCAAACACGGTTCCGCAAAAGTAACAGATTTCGAGTGGTAGTTTTCGCTCGTTGCACCCAGGAAGAGGCCATCGCGTGCTGCTCATCTGTCAACACTCAACTGCGAATAGTGACTGCTTTCCTGGGGGAAATGTATAGTTCCGGTGCGTCACATCAGGGACTCTCATTGGGTGCACAGCTGCCCCACGCAAGGGGAAAAGCTTCTGGCGCTGAACAATCATTTTATCCACGCATTCTGGCTCGAATAAGAGTCGCAGAGACATTTCCAACGCGATTTAGTGTCTACAATGACTTGCAAGGGCCATCTGTCCAGAAGGAAATGTTCTATGGATCTGTGCCAAAATGTCTACCCCACCGGGCTGGAATGCCTGCTTTGATTGGAAGTCTGTCCGAAGCAGGACGCTTCACCGTCGGGGAAATTACAGCGGGGCTCATGTCTGGTCGACGGGGGAGAAACATGACATTTCACCCGAAGTGTAAATTTTCCGACTGCCGAATTGTTTTCCGTTTTGCGTGCACTATGTATACATCGGTTCGACGACAAAATTTTGGGAAAAATCTGGCAAGTGTGTGGTAAAGAAAGTATAGGGTACGTCCTACCGTTAGGGAAATTTTTTGCAAATTTTTTTATGACCACCAGCTGGGTCCGCAACATGCGGCGTACCCTGGAATGATAGGTTGCGCACGTGAAAGCAGTCGTGAAAGAAAAAAATTTGGGGGGACGGAGTGTGGAGGGGAGGGGGTTGCTACTCTTGTCACTACATTGCCCGCTGCTGTAGTGAACATTACACGTTCCGGAGTGACACACACGGTGTGTCAGACTTTTTTTCTCTGTCGATCTGTTTGGCATCTTATTCGTGCTCCAATGATATGAGATCCCGTTTTTCAGGCACAGAATACAAATATCGAAAGAAACAGATAAAACTGCTGATTATCGGTTTGAAAAAAAAGAAATTAGAGATCCTTTCACAATGGCAGTCCGGAATGTGTTTAATAACTGAATGAGCCAATAAATGAATACGACAAATAAATAAGTGAGAACGACTAAATAAATCAGTGGGGTTGTCGAGGGGATCGCCTAATTGTCATCCTCACACAACAATTCACCATTACTGCCATTAGAATCATTCACGAACGAAATCATTAGGAATAGCAGCCTGCTAGCTACTTTGATGAATGATCGCGATGGGTTTTATGAGACTCGTGTGTTGCTGACCCAGTGTCCGGTATTATATTGATATTCATTACATACTGATTAATAGGCATTCGCCACATGGCATCTGGACATCTATGGAATTGGGTTTATAGGTGGCGAAAATCGAAAATTGATCGGAATCCCTGATTTGAGGAGAGTGGCGCGATATCCACCAACATTGATTTTCAGAGGGGGTTTTCCAGGTAATTGAAGTGGAACTTCACCTGTGCTGCCCCGATTTTCCTCCTGGCCATCGATGTCTTTGAGGGAACGTCAGGATTGCCCCCATTTATCCCAGTTGAGAGCCAATGGATTCTCTAATTCATAGCTTAAAGACGGTGACTTTCATTTCCATTGCGCAGAGCTTCCATGAAGAAATCTAACCATCGGGCTGACAGCAACCCTGGTGTTCGTCTCAAATCACGTGCACTTTCGTCGCAGAACACAAAAGCATAAAAAGTTGTTGTGCTCGTCGTTCTGGAATGTGCCATGCTTCGAATTTCCATCGAAAAATCGTGAACTATTTTGACCTACAACATTACGCCCTAACTCCCAATGAATCCGAATTCTGCATTTTTGGGCGTTGATAGCCCTGGTGGGGGCATTTAAAGGTCTCCCTATGAGACTACCTTTTCAGCTGATTTCGTCGCAATCATTCGGGGCGATGTCAGGAATGATGGAATGAGTACATCTGCGGCGTTTTCTGGCACTGGTTCTTTTCCTCCTGAACCCACCACTATTAGCAGAAAACGCAGCCGGGAGCTTAATCCACGCCTTCTGACACACCCTGAAGGATTGTGACGACATTAGGAAAAAAAGATGATATTACTGTTTTCAAAACTGATTCACCTTCCCTACAGCCCCTTCCCAGGCTGAAGCAGGAGCCATCGTCTTCTTTGCGGGCAAATCCAAGTGTTTGCACAGAGATCGTCCTTAGAGGCAAGTTGCCGGGGAGGGGCTTTACAGTGGGGGGGGGGAGAAAACTGGCGAAGAAAGAGAAATGAAGACGCCGCAGAGAAACCGTGGGAAAAAAAAACCCATTGTCCTACACGACTCAGGAAACAATTTCGGACGAGTTTCCCGCTGGCATCGAACCAATAAACGCTATGGTCAATACGGTTGCATGTGTGTGATCGTCATATATCCACCGCCAGGCACCGCCGTCGCACAACAAGCGATATTAGCATCAGGATCGGTGGGCCATTTGTGAGCGGGCAGGCGCGGTGGGCGTCCTGTTCGGTATATTTCAGCTTGATAGGGCGCTATAGGAGCATCTCCCTTGGAAAGGCGCCACGCTTGCTCATGGGCGCCGAATTCTCTTCCTAGGCGTATTAGTATTACATGTCGTGAGGATTTATCGTGCCACTTGCCTTATGATATCTTCCGACTTTTAAGTCCTAAGCTTGTTCTCTCCGGAGGCTCCGATACTGATTAGTGAAGCCCTGGCTGATGAGGCCAAAAGTACCGATAGGAACAAGCTGGGTTTCACACTTCGCGGACTGCATGCGTTTCGTGAATGGCATACTGCCCTCTATGAAAAGCCCTAATCCGTGAGAACCAGTAGGCCTGATGGCGTCCTTCCATTTGAGCGGGCATGGATGGGAGTGATCTAAGGATATTTCCCTTAGGTAACAATTACCAAACTCGTCATTGCTACGTTCGAATGAAGTATGTACGCCGCCACGCCTGCCGATCTCAGGATTTTGAAGTATGCATCTCCCTACTACAGGGGGGGCCAAAAAAAAGTCACTTCGACCGAGTCACATATCAGCAAAGTTTTCGCTGCCCAGACAGAGGACGTGGATACGAGTACCAGGGCGGAAGATACCCAAGATGTTCCTCTACAAGCAGGAGCTGGCTCTCGCCCATCACCTTCATGTACACCAAAATATGAAGTCATCTCCAGTCGCAGCCTGACTGGAGAAGACCTTTGGAATTCATGTCACCTCCAAACAGCTGCGAATGCCTTTAGTATATGGAGTCACCCGATGGATACCTGGAGACCAGGTGCTCTCAATCTGGATGAAACCGTCCCAACATCGAGCAGCTCCGACAACGTCGCCACGGTCTAGGACATCATCTTCACGGCAGTCGCCAAGGCGCGGGTTGATGGTATGGACCGGACGCACCTGGAATGGAAAGACCAATATTTTCTTCGTGGACCCCGGGCTGAAGCTGAGCGCTGGCGGTTACATCGAAGCAACTCGTGAGCGAATATCCTCCTCACTTGCCGTCGCCGTACTTCTTTGAGAAAGTCATGTACTAACACAGCATTGGATCCACCCACATGGAATGGTAGGGCGTGGTAGAGAACACTCAGCCTGACTTGTGAAAGTGGAGGGGCCTGAGTAATCTATATCTAATAGTGTCCACCGTGACCTGAATCCCTCAGTACCCGGTTCGGGTTCGACAGTTCAATAGGGTGGTCTACGGTGGCGGAGAAATCGACTATCTCGCTGATCTCAGGCACCACATCGCGGTCGCGTGCCAGAATCTCTCGATGGCGCTCGTCCAGAAGGCTGTGGCGGAGTGTCATGATAGTATTCAATATGTATGCTCTTTAATATGGTGGTAAAATGTTCGATCAGAATTCATCATAAAGTGTAACTTTATAGCGCCTCAGAAATGCTCAAGAAGTAAAGTGCTTTTTTGCCCCCACACCTACTATACTCTCCTCATTAAATTACGGACTGTCGGGCGTGTCAGCCAGTAGGAGTGCGCACACTGTTTGAAAGCCGTTCTCAGCCTTTTTGTTGAAACGCGTATGCGACAAAAAGTGGTAGAAAACGAGTAATACGAAGATATAATACAGTAATGTCACTTGCCCGCTTCCAACAATCTGGTGGCAGAAACGACTACGCACCAGCGCCAAACCAGCCGCAGCATGACGAGCAGCCCCGACCAGCCGTAATGATGAGGATTGTAGACTGAGAATTCCGGATAAGGCAAAGTTTTGTGTAAATCCGATAGTGTAGGAAAAAGCAAAAAAAAAAATCCCATGCCAACTGTCCCAAAATAGAACCATATTCCAATCACAGTTTGTACGTGCCTCAATTAACATATCTCTAACACACTACGCCCTCATCGGCACAGCTGATTCCCCCCATAAAAACCTTACGACCGTACAAATGACGATTTTCATGCATTTTCTTCCTGCAGGTTCATTATCACCGAAAGGCCGGGCTTGAGAGCGGAGTCTGGAGGCGGAGTCACTGGAAAAAAGGAGGCGTCACTGAACCTATATTGCGCTATAGCGCCCCTCCCTTACAATTTTTTGCCGCGAAACCGGTACAAGGTTGTTCGTCGCGGACCACACTACCCTCCCGACGCCATATTTTCAACTTCTATACCTGATCGTGGGCCGTACCTTTAATCAGTGCTGTTGGCTGACCTGTGAGATATCCACGTTTTTCGTTCTCCAAAAGTTTCATCTTTCCATGAATCCAATCCAGACGTTTCGTAATAAAGCCGTTAACGGAGGACTAAAATTTCAAAAAAAGAAGTTCAAATAGGCGAGGGGAATTCATGGTGGGGAAAAGGTGAAAAAGAATACCTTCAAAGGCATGACAGCAGAGAATTCGATGATGGAATGTGTGATCGCGGGAGTGTCATCTTCCGTTGAATCCTGTCCAGCCTCAACAATGATATTTCGGGCTTTATGGGTATACCACGGTCGTCTGCGGATTTCCGCTAATCTCGAAAATAGCGTGAAGAAAAGGAGTAGAGTTCGAAGTCACAAAACTTGGATGTATGTGCCGTGACTGTAGTTGAACCTACTACTCAATAGATCAGACTTCCAGAAGGTTATTCGCGCACTTTTTTATTCATTTGTTTTATGGAGACCGGACAAAAATCCGAGCAATGATAAACAGAGAAATCAGACAGCGAAAATTGAAATTCGCAGCAGCACAACCCAAAAATGAAGGGAAAAAAACATGTGTTCGTTAATAACAATGGCCGACGAGAGGGTGGAAATGGCCACAGGACACGTCGTGCATCTCGGAAGGATCTTCGCGAAATAAGACCCTCCCACAAAATCTCCTCCTTTGATACGTACGCACGACCTTACTTCCCCATCCCCATTCTACCTATCTGGTACGACCTTACTTCCCAATAACCCCATTCTGCCTTCCCTCCTCTTATTTTCCCAGCTTTCTACTACTTAACCATCTTTTGAGGAAAAGTTGCCGTCAGGGGAAGTGATGAGGGGGGG
>MU916587.1:0-10637 GCA_036418165.1 Cooperia oncophora | reverse complement strand
GCGCTGCCACATTGGGTAGACTGGGTCCTACAGCGAATGCTGTGCGCATCACCCCTGCCTGTTTCGTTGCGGTAGCCGGCCCGGCACCGTCGGCCCAGAAAAAATGCCACACTTCTAGTATATTCGATCTACACGCTTACTGAGTAAATGAAGGTAAGAAAGACCACAAAGGCGTCATCAATGACAGCTATCAGACTTGACACCTACCCCTTCATTTCTGAGCCCCACAACCAATGCTTTCGCCATCGTGAAATGTGTCTGGAGACATTTTTCACCCAGCGCCAAATTGAGCGCTCAATATTATGACATCACAGAATATGGCTATGGCTGAAACATGCTGGTGGGATAAGTAAATTTTCTGGTTGCCTATGGTTAGAGAAACAGGTTCAGGCCGCTAAAAAGAAGAGAATTCGGTTCGGCAAATGAAATGCTACACAAATATTGCACAACTTCTTTTGTCGTCATTTCCAGTGTTGACTGAGCATTAACTAAATTGATTTCCAACATGCGTCTACCAAAGAGGAAACGGCTGTAGAGAAAAGAACAGCAGGTGAATGGCAGATCAGCAGAAAGGGCGTTGAAAAGAGGAGCCACTGATGACAAAACCCTTTTGGGGGTTCAGAAAAGCATAAGCGGGAAGAAGTAAGAGTAGAAGCATTTACAGTTCACAACTGGTCTGATGGATAGAAGGCGGTGTGCTAGCAGCGGACCCCACGCTCACAGTCCACTGGTCAAATCACGAATAAAATCCCCCTTCTGCCGACTAGGCCTTCCGACCTTCCAGGGTCTGTCGAGTGGCATCAGACATTTTGGGAAAGACGAAGACACAAGTTTAGAGTTCATAAGTCAATGTGAAATTCAAGATGCTCATAATGCCACTATGATTCTATGTGGAAGTAGAATGCATGGCGTATCCCAGGAATGGTCTGACCAACTGGAAAGTTTTCTTTTTGATTGATTTAAAGTTATAACATGAAAGCTCAAATGAAAATAGGTAACTTCGAGGGCGAAACCAAAACGAAATCTCAGAACGACTCCTACCGCTGCGAAATGAACCTCAAAATCAGGAGAACTAAAAAGTACAGTGGTTGCGGTGGCTGAAGCTACGGAGAAATACTAGCTCGGGGCTCTAAGCTGGACCTGTCAGTTTTTTCATTGGATATATTTCACCTCGAGAAAATAGAGGGCACTCCTAAAAGCGTCTGTTAAGGCGTAGCAATCTATCTATGTTATACGTCTACGTCGTGTTATCTGTCTATGGTAGACGCAGCTGAGGGAGGGTGTGGAGGCTGACCCTTAGATGGCGTTACTAGGAAGTACAGTTGAAAACACAGACAACGAAACAGCTAAGAGCGCGTTCAGACTTCGCGATCGCGCGATCCATCGCGCTACTGTGGGTGAAATTACACCGGGAGGGGGTCATGTTCGTTCATGTTCAACTCAACTCAACAAACAACAACAAAGTTCTGGGAAGGGAGTCGTACTGATATCACCATTTCTCACATCACGATGCTGTATCCTGCCTCCAATAGGCAGTTCCAAAAACGATATAAAAGTAAGTTCGACCTTTTTTGATGTCTTTTATTCCGTGTTCATATTCGCAATACTGACGTTTGCAGAAACCGTCGAAAGGAAAGGTTGTGTATAGACCTGGAGGATGGCAGAACAAACAAAGCAACACAATGTGACAAAAGTAAAGTGAATATCTGGAGGACTGGCAAAATCGGGGGAAGGGAGAGAAACAACATCACCCGCTGTTGAAAGTTCTGCGTGTCTTACTTTTGGAACTTCAATACTCCGCTTACGTACTCAGATGCAAATTAAGCCATAATAATTAGCATATTGTATATTTAGTACTATTTTACATAGGAAATAATAACTCAAAGATATTTCGAAACGTTCCTTAAAATTAGGAGGGCGTTATGTACACAAAGGAAGAAAGAAGGAAAAGGAAAAAAGAACAGGAACAATAAACATGAACGAACATGACTCCCTCCCGGTGTAATTTCACCCACAGTAGCGCGATGGATCGCGCGATCACAGCGATCGCGCGATCGCGAAGTCTGAACGCGCTCTAACTTCGTTAGATGAGCCTTGTACAGAGATCGCTGTGATGTGAGGGATCCTTAACCGGGAGACTCGTGCCTCTCGTGCACGTTTTACTCACCGCCATTAGGTATCTAGTTGGTTCTCTCATACGGAAAGAGCAAGGAACGACTTACAAAATGATCGGTGTGATTGCTGTAGTTCCAGAATCAAGCTGGATGAGTGTTAACAATAAATGGAGACTACTAAGGGTCCTCTTGTGTATACAGTTTCTTTTGCGAAAGCGTTTGACAGTTTTCACGGAGCAACAATTGAGGAGCAGCAACTGCCGGGGTGGTGTATATTCATGGGAAATTAATCCGTGACGAATTAGCCGGGATAAAAGAAATCTGACGTAGCATTGACGTAGCTTTTGGGTTTTTCGCAAAGAGACAGGCCTATCTCTCTCTCTGCAGCTCCTATATTCAAGATACTCTACCGTAACACAAATTACTTTGATCATCCCAGGAATGCCAGTCTTTGATTTCAACATAAAATCGACGATAGAAGAGTGTCAGAGAGTCAAGAACGTTAGTTATGTACATTTTGAAATACAGCAATGAATGTAGAAGGATGCGTGAGCTTCTGCCTCATTTCAGGCACGATTGGTGTTGATATAAAGAAAAGGAACGACGGACGGCTTCATTAACGTTCGAGTGGTTAAAGCTCAGGCAGCGTTCTTGCCTGTTTACCATCACCTCTTTTGCCTCCACAAAATCCAGTCAGGGCATCAAAGCTCCAAAGGTACGAAAATGGTGCAGAGCAGGGGAAACGGACCTCAGAGAGAAAAAAGATAACTTTACCATCAAATTACGGCTGCAATGTGCAGGACGCTTCGATTCCATGAAAGGCAAATTGAAGATGACGGTTGGGACTTAGTCACGGCACACACGCCTGCTCCCTTTCTTGCGGAAAAGAGTCCATCTGGACTTCTCCCTGGAGATCTCTGTAAAACATCAGAGCAAGCAACACGGAACTCCATCTAAAATGCCAGGGAAACAGCTGTTCCGGGAAAAGCTTGTCATCTGACTGGTGCGCCGTTAGGTGCGGAGTTCATCGACCAATCACAGAAAAAGGCAAAATTACTGGTGCACCTACGTTTCCGATTTGGAAGCAGTTTGGCTCGGGAAGGGGAGGACCTTTTGCACCCCGCTACATTCTTGACAAGTATTCTTTACAAAATTTGACATGCGATCTCTACTAACTCTGACTATCATCACAGGGTGTCTTGAATCGTTACTGGATGGTCCGAGTGGAAGTGCCACAATGGCCTGCTTTCCTCCCCACTCTCCCCCCCCCCTCCCCCCGAGGGCGTCGACTTTCTTTACCTTATCGGAGAGTTTTCAATTATAAAGGCCTAGAATATATAGTTTGAAGGTACTACAGTTGAAGAACTGGATGAATCCACCCCCCCCTACGTATGCACATATAGAACTCTAAGAGAGAAATGCCGTCGCGACGAACGGTGTAGGCCATTACTAAACCCCTCAGTAGTTCAGAATGCAGTCAAACGCTTCAAATAGCTAAAGGGTGAAGAGGACAGGAAGGATGAGGTTATACAAGAACAACTGTAAGTTATGTAGAAAAAGTGGAAGGTGTTGAAGAGACAGTTTAAAGTAATCGCAGAAGATCATCGCATCAGATGGCGAAGGATTTTGAAAGGAGTCTTAGGTCAGGGGGTAGGATCGTAACAGAAACACTCACGAAGTACCCCTACTGCCCGCAGAAGTTTCACCTCCTGAATGACATCATGTAAAAGGGAAAATTGAAAAAAATGCAGGAAATCGCTTGAACGATTCACGGCAGTACGCGGTCCAGACATCGTGACCACTTTGAAGAGATTTCCTCTGTGATTCTGATCGTCACCTGCTTGAGTGAGGGGGTCACTTTTTAATACGCAAATCTACTCTGCTCTATCTGAAGCATACCTTGCAAGTAAATTTTCTAACGTTTGAAAGTTATTACTTGTATTTTCAGGTTTTTGATTTCCAGTTAATAAGCTCATTGCTCAGCTTTGCAGAGAAATATTTCACTTGAATTATTCCGCCGGCGTTATCTTGTTGAGCAAAAACCCTCATGACGCCATATCCAAGTGCCCGCCGTGGCCTTCTTCGCCGGTACACGTCCAAGAGGACGATGCCAGAATACGATGGCTAGACAGACTAGAGGGTAAAGGACCCTACCTAGAGGACCCGATGGCTAAGCAACCCATGTGAATGATTTTCGATGGCCGGTCCGAAATCTATGCTTGTGGTTCTCTCGATTCATGCGTCTGTGCCCCGTCCCCTTTTAAAATGACGACACAGCAATCAAGGTATGCTGATACATAGCTGATAAGGAGGATCTCCCCCAGTCGACGGCAGGAATTTGGGGAATTTTCAAAAATTTAGTAAGTTTGGTGCTATGCACGATGGAAGGTAGGAGATGAAGATGGAGTAGAGGAGAAAAATTGAGTGAAGAAATGAATGAGTGGGCATGAATGGGCTTTCTAGCTTTCATCCCTTCCACCATCAAATAGCAAATGGAAGTTTAAGTATGGTGAAGGTGTCAGCTCAGCTCTTCCATTAGTTCTGAACGGGCTTCTTTTTCAGCAGTCGCTCCCGCAAATGAAATAGAAACGTTTCCGCTGGTGGTATTCAACAGAATAGCTTTCCTAAAAAGTAACCTCATTTATTCGTTTGCGCCATTGAGCCTATAACTAAATCAGCAAACGGTCCACATATAATGGTAAACACAGACAGGAAGTTAAAAAGGAAAACCTCGAAAACAGACCTTAAACTATCTAGGAAACAGAGTTGACGATGCGTGTAGCGAATGACATTGACAGATTAATTAAGTAAACAACACAGAATCGCTTTTCGAAAACAAGAAACAAGAAACAACAAATAGCGAAGGGACGAGAAGTAGAACTGAGGGGGTTTTCACCTGAGCGAACGCCCACAAGTTTCCACCCACTTACTTCCGTTCTAGGGACTGGGGAAACGTCTGAACATCTCAACCACTAAACACATAAATAGGGAGGGAACAGTGTGGCTGCAAGCACACTTGCGTGAAACAAACACTAACCAACCGAATTTACTCATCAGGATCGAATCCGAGGGACTCAAATCGAAGACGTTGAATTCGGGTGTGTGGCGATTCTATCGTCGATGATAAGTAGGTCGCCGCGCTGGTGGGCGCCGCGTACGAGTCCTGCTGCGTCGTGCTCGTTGAAATTGTTAAAATGATCATCAAGCCATATTGTTTATGTTAATCCTGTACTTTCCCATTTTCCTATGATGATCAATGATTGTTTTTTCCGCATTCAAAAGTAAAGGGGTGTAAGACTGGTCCCACGTTATTTGCTCAAAATTACTGATCCAATTTTGGGCTTTTCGGAACTTGTGAATACGCGGTCTTCGAGACTCATTTGTATGTCGGTAATGCAACTCCGGAATTGTCGCACCGCGCCGCCGCGCGAGACGCCGCGACGCGATGTGCGCGACGTGACCTGACTTGCCGACGATAGAATCGCCCGGGTCCCGTTGAATTCCCTATGCGCGGCCACTCTTAAGAGTGGACAGAAGCTGGCCACACTACCATGCCTTGCGCTCAAGCAATAGGAATTAAGGAAAAGGACGCATAATTGATTCTTTTGACGAAGGCAATCAATTATATTTGGTCTGTGGTCTAAACAGTTCAAGTTCCAGGTAGTCACAGTTCATATCACAACACATGGAGAGGGTGTGGCCAGGAATATTATTGCTGTAGAGCAAGGCACAGTGCCGGTTTGAGCGGAAGACAGCCTTGCTAGATGAGAACGCAGGCAGCGCAAGGAAACCCTGATACACCCTGGAATCAGGGCACGCCATTGCGTTGTGATCATTTCCTGAAAAATACGACCCCCCCCTAATTCCATCTTCAAGTACGACCCCCCTCCCCACGTTACCTCTTCCCTAGATTTTTCCAACCTCCTACCACTTTGTCTATTTTTTCCCAAAAAGTTTCTGGTTTTTTTACAAAATTTTGCTGTCGAGCGGGGGGGGGTCGCAGTACCTACGTACGTCCCAAGCACGTCCAGCACTCTGGCGCTGGTGTAGCATACTGACAATACGTACGAGGAAGGGGCGATGATAGGAGCTACGATCACCGCCCACAAGGGCCCCATGAATTTATAAACAAACAAGAGGACTCACGACGTGACGATTAATAAACAGATGAAAGTACATTCCCGGACTTTTCTGATCGTAGGAGCACATTTGCTTGCAATTGGGAAGCCCTATCTAGAAGTTACACCTTTCAAACACCTGCCGCAGGTGTTTGAAAGGTGTAACTTCTAGATGGACTTCCCAATTGCAAATGGCGCATTGCACATGTGATGCCAATTGGCGCCCAATGGCCTATTACCTGATATGCTTGACGAAAACATGTGTTTCAGAAGCATACCAAAGTCTTCGAGCCAACTGGAGGTTTCCTGGCCTCGGAGGGGTTGATTTTTCGGTGTCGTGGGGGGTGATTACAAAATGATCACAACGGGGAATTTTTTCGAATAGTAGGTCTAGGAAGGAAATTAAAACCTTGCTGGAAAGTAGAAATCTTCAAGCTTCCGGCACAGTTTTTTTTTACGAAAGGCCGTGTATGAAGCTTGCCATGGACGTCCAAAGCGTAGCGACTCGCGGTTCGCAAAAATGATCACAGACGGATCACAACGATGATCACAACGGGGAAAATCTCTGGAATCGGAACGTTTTTGAAATCGCTCAATTCAGGTGACAAGAGCCAACCTAGCTCTACTCATTCCCACTTACCCCTCTCCGATAGCTTCACTTTCAACGAAGTTATGGGTGTTCAAATGAGGGGTACTTTTCACGTGTTTGGCTTGAAATTGGCTCCAGGCCGTAAAATAGCGCGCACCAATGAGCTTGTATGAGCGCGCTGACCGCGAACAGCCAAAATTCAAAAGTAATCCATAGTTCCGGTTCCCAGCTGGCCTGGTGAGTTTTTTTCTTATCCATTTGATTGTGAATTATTTTGATTGTTTGTTTTGTTAAGTTTGATTTTGTTTTGTTGAGTTTGATTTTGTTGTGAGGAAATTGCTCAGGATTTTCTACGGTTTCATAGGTAGCTTTTGCAATGGATTCTTTTCTAGATTTTGCGGATTAGTGGATTGGGATTTATCTAGACCAGATGAGGAGGGTTGGTGGGCGAAGTGTCTTGAAGTTTTTTGTGAGGAAGGAGGAAAAAGTTTCAGCAATATTTTTTTTAGTTCTTGGCCTAGGAATAGTTCGATAGTGCCTAGTTCTATTTCATCTACATCGTCCCTTTTGAGCTTCTTTTCACTTGTACCGTGTATCACCGCTCTCTCCACTTCAACATGGGCCATGCGTTTACGACCCCCCCCCCTCCATCGCGGGCAAATACGACCCCCCTGTTGTGATGATCACAAAGATGGCGTGCCCTGCCTGGAATTACTCTGCTCGAACCGGCCCGCTGACTGTCCACAGATGCGCAGCGGTAGATATATTTCCGCGGACACGCCCACTTCAAAGGTAGTGATTTAGGTGTACCAGAGCTCGGAGTCTAAAGCTAGAGCTTCGTATGTCGTTCGAACTAAAGAAAACCGTCCAGCATAGCAGGGAGTGGGGGGTGGGCGGGGGCATGTTGCGTTTTAGCTAGTTTTTTCTTGCTAAGTAGCATATCTCACTTGGAAGGACCCGGAAGCCCTTTTGAAATTGCGAAATGGTCCCAAAAGGACCGGTTCGACCGCAGATTTTACAGGTTTTTGCAAGGTGGCCTGTACAAGCTTCGCTTAACACCATGTGCTCCAACCAAGCCGAATGGCGCCAAAATCCTCACATTTTACGAATTCTGCTTACACAACAACATAACGGAAAAGAAAAGGTGATCAGGGTTAGCAGATTTTTTTCAAAGTAAATAGTGCACTCAACCTCCTGTTGGAGTCGCTGTAGTCTTTGAACGCATTAAAAATGGTTTCAGGTTATTTTCTGGACTACGCGGGACTTGTGTGCTACTGCAGATCTTGTCAGTTGGCATTCATGATTCTCCCTAGTGGAGTTCGTAACAGCAACGTAACAGGGCAGTGATGGCAGGGCCGAAATTAGGCAACCAAGTAAGTAACCAATACTTCCACTGGGAATACCCGCATATGTAAAGACAAAAATTCATATGTGTAGTTAAATGTGCAAGCACGCTTGCCAAGGGCGCTGACGGGAGGTCAAAGTCCGGATCGGCTCCCGCGTCAAGCCTTCCACCCTCCAGAAACGGTAAGTTGGTACCAGATTCATCTGGGAGGGTAAGAACACTGACTGATGCATCATATCGCCAAAGACTTGATCCTTTTATCCTTCAGGTACGATTAAGGGGCGTGGCCGGCACAAACATCAAAAAATAATTCCAAACATGACACGAACGCAACGCTGAGCACCTGTTGAGAGAACAAACACTTGCAGGCCGACTTTGCTACCTTGCTTTGCTTTGCTAAGGACCACTTCAATTAAATCTGCCGTGGCCATAGGTTTCCGCCTACGGCAATTTGCGGTCACGCAAAAGAGTATGTCGACGTGAATTACTCATAACTCATGTTGGCAGGGCGTGTGGACGACCAGAAAGGGCTTTTGTTTATTAGCCCTTTTCTATCCCTCGGGCAGTACCAGGGACAAAGCCAGAAACGTCGAAACGTGAGAGCGCGAAAATTGTAGCGCAGCAATGGTGGGACTTGTTGAAAGTTTTCAGGACCCGTTGAACAGAACATGTTCTTCGGTTGAAGCCAGTAGCCAGGCTCTGTGTCTTCTATGATGAAATCAGAGCCTAGCAGCAGAGAGGAAGCATTCAAAATGCGACCTTCCCCCACATCCGGGAGAAAACACTCCAAAAAGATGGTCCGTCTGGCCTCTTCCCCAGACGAACCACCGTTATTCCGTCAACCCCGAGGCCGTCAGTGGGGTGGGTTTGATGAAACAAGGACAAGGACTGCAGAGAAAATTGGGCTGATTCGCCTAAGGTTCAGTTGACCAACATCCCAGGGAGCGACAGTGCGAATATGGGACATGGATTGGAGCGCAGTTAGGGCAGTCCAACAACTAGCAACAACCAGGAAAAGCTGTCTCGGCCAGTTCATTGCCCTTGTCATCTCCTATTTGCAGGGATTATGTCTCTAGAACTGCAAGCTCGGGCCCGGTTGCAAGTGTGTTGGATTGAACGGAAAATGTTTCTAATGTGCAGACAGAAAAATGGCCGGCACTATTCAACTATTACTACCCCATTTTCCGAAAACAGGCCGGATCTTGATCGACTTTTTCTACGGGGGCAGATTTGGCTGAAAGTTGGGTTCTAGGGGTAATTCGACCTCCTGAACACGAATATCACATCCATTCGTCCTGAAACTGCCTCGCGCTCGCGCCACAGGCGCCGGCGCCAAATGTACCCTACAAGACCAAATCCGTTGAAAACTTGTACCCAGGGGTAGTTTGCCCTTCTGAACACGAATATCACATCCGCTCCACCCGAAACTGCTGGCGCCCGCCGCCACAGACGCCGCCAACCAAATACCCTAGGCACCAAATTCCCGCTGAAAATTGTACGGAGGTCCATTTGAGCATTCCTTTGTCTTGATTACAAATATCACATTCATTTTTGGCGCTGGCGCTGATGGAAGACGCTGTGATCATCTGCGCTCTGCTAAGGCTGAGCCTGGCCTAAAGGAAATCACTCTTTCTCCCAGGCTCAGCCTTAGAAAAGCGCTAAATGGCGCTGGTGTCGAAAAATAAATGTCATATTCGTGATCAGGGCATCAAACAACCCCATTATGCAGGTTTTTATCGATTTTAATAAAAAATAGGGGCGCCAAATAAGCGCCTAATGGCGCCAAATGGCGTCAGGGCTGAAAACTAATTCGGTATTCGTGATCAGGACATCAAAATAACCCTATGCAAATTTACACCGAATTTGGTGAGAAAGGTGGCGGCGCCAAACTGGCGCCAATTGGCGCCAATTTGGCGCCAGCGCCGAAAACGAGTGCTATATTCGTGATCAGGACACCGAATTACCTCTGTGGGCAAAGTTTCAGCAAAAAAATTTTTTGACTTTTTGGGGTAGTAATAGTTGAATAGTGCCGAATGGTCATTTAGTTCTACGATCCCGAGTGGGATTCAGAGCCGTGGCGTATTACAAGAGGATCGTTAGTCCAGAAAAGGCTACAACTAGGAGATCAGCAGTCCCCTGGCAATGATTTGAACAGATTCCTTAGGCAGTAAGATATGTATGGGCAGATAAAGAGCCGTGGGCGTACACACATTCATATCTGATGAGAGCGCATGTACATGTCAAATTGCCTGACAGAGATTTCTCTTCAGGGATAATCATATTAGATCAAATATCAGGTTTGGCATACGATATGAGCTACTAAAAACGTGCCTTCGCATGAGGATATTTGGAGATCTCTATAATATTCAAATATTCGAGGAAGGCGCCGTAAGTAATCACAGAGCGGAGACCACGTAGAAGCAGGAGCATATTCTGATTTTTGAGCTTCGCCAATGATCTTACAACCAACA